>PVIA01014861.1:0-25105 GCA_004024845.1 Tonatia bakeri | reverse complement strand
ACAGTTCTGGAGAAACCAGGTGCAGCGTGACGGCCCCACGGCTGCCACAGCTGCGGTGCGACCTGGAGACCCGCTGGGAGAGGGGTGCCGGGCGCGCCGGGCGCGCCGAACCAGGGCGACCGCGGGAGGCGCCGCCGCACGCACGCGCCGTCGTGCCGCTCGCGGTGAGCGCGCAGTCAGCGTTACCCAATGAAACACGATAAAGCGTCACATTCCCGCTTTAACCAGCAACCCTGCGCCCGAAACCCGCTTAGCACCGCGACACGGACTCCTCTCTTCTTCCTGGGATGCTGGGCCCCGGGCTCTCTCAGCAGACGCGCGCGGGGAGCGCCCGCAGAGGGCCGGTGTGCTGGTCGAGCCTTCCCGCACAAACACTCTCCATTCCGCTCCTCCGCTCGAGAAATGGCTCCCTAGCCGGAGAGCCCCAGACCCGAAACTCTGCGGCTCTTCACAGCGGGGTCCCCACAGGGCGGGGCGCTGCCCTCGGAAACCGGCCGCCGATGCGGTTCCCCAGCCGTTTCAGGGGCCCGTTCTCCTGTGGCTGTGAGGCCAGCAAAACGTGGGGACGGTTTCATTTGGGGGGTTCTGGCATTTTTCCGGAACACACACAAATACTTGCACTTTTTCTTATTTTGTCCCACAATAGATTAGACACTTTGGGATTAAAAAAATTCTCACAGCCTTTCTCGGTTCAGGAGAGATGTCTCCGCGTCACCTGTGAGCACGAACCCCTGTCATCGCCACCCCTCCCCCGCCCGTTCACCCTCTTTTTCGGCAGAATTCCGTCCCCCGGTCACCTAGAGGGATGACTCAGTGTTCAGCTGCAGCCATTCTGATATTTGCCCATTTTTTGAGCTTTTAATGCCATCGAATTTCTGATCGTTTTTATGGTTGTTTTCTTTCTCATTTCCTAGGGTGTCATTTGGGAACCTTCTGGACAACAGGGAAGCAGCTTCCTAAGGCTTTAGTGGGAAGGCTGGTGACTGAGCAGGGTGCTTTCCTCTGGGGGGCCCCTCTTCAGCCTCTGGGGTCACGACCTTCCCCAAAGCTCCGATAAAAACGACCCTTCACCCATGCAGGACGCCTGGACCAGCCGTGCTTGGGATTCCCACTTTATTGGAACCGGGCACAGCTGGGATTCAGACCCGGGAGGGGTCTGCAAACAGACCAGCCCAGCCTGGCCACCGGGGCTGGTTCAGAAAGGGGTCGGGGGACCTTCCTGGGCCGGGTATTCAGGGCACCACAGGGCTGGCTCCGCTCGCCCCTCTCCCACCCGGTGCTGGCTCGTCCAGGGCCCCACGCAGGCTCTCTGGTCCCCCTGGGGGCTTTTCCCCGTGCACTGTCCCTGTCAGCTCACTCTGATACCCCCCCCCCGGTGTCCCCAGGACCCTGTGCCACGTCTGCATCTCCTGTGACATCCCCTCCTGGTTGTCATCGCTCTCAGCACCTGCTGTCATTCGCTGGCTCGTATTCTGCCAGTTTTATGGCATTTCTGGTGGAAAGGGATGCAATTGCTCGGCTCAGCGGTGGCTCGGCCCAATAAAGCCGTCTTCCCGAAGGCCACGCCGCCTTGTTGCGGAGTTCTGCAGATTGCTCCTTGACACCAGTTCCCGGTCTGGACTCTAATTTGTCACAGGGGACCCTGCAGGACCGGCCCAGGCTCCTCCTCCGCCTCTGACTCCTCCAGCCTGTCCGACACACCAGCCCTGCCCGGGGACACAGACAGCTCCTGAAGGTGCCAGGTGATTCCCCCCACCCCCAGTCCCTCCGAGGGTGAACTCCCGGTTTTGGAACCAGCAGTCATTTTCCCGGGGACCCCTGTGCCTGGGACAGTCAGAAAGGTCTCAGGATCGCTGCTGGCCCAGGACCTGGGCGTCTGGGGCTGCACCCCTCAGCTGGATGCCAGCACCTTGCCCCACACATGTGCCTGCTCCCCAGGCACTGCTCCCATCCCCTCCCCCTTGTACTGTCTTCCTGGCTGTCACATTTTGTTACAATCCTGTCTTCGTGGCCCTTCAAACATCAGTAGGATGGGACTCCCTGGGGGCAGGGAGCTTGGATTGCATTGCGACAGTCCCTGAAACCCCAAGTACACAGCATGCAGTGAACACTCGGTAAACCGCCTCGGTGGGGAAAAACCACCCCAGCTGGGGCTCCGCCCGGACCCCGTCTCAGGAGTCCCAGTCAGCCTCTTCTGGCTCTAAACTCACCCCCGAGGACCAGCACCCCGTGCCCCTCCCACGAGGCCCCTGCCCTGAGCCATGCTGTAGACGCCATCTCTGCAGGCCGGGCCCCCACCCACGGGTGCACAGGCGGTATCTCCGTAATCGCAGTTGCCCAGCGGCAGGAAGCTGCCTCTGTCAGCCAGGGTCCAGTGACTGTGTCTGAGCACAGATGACCGTGTGTCACTCTGCCCTTTCTGGGCCCCTGGAAAATGTTGGATGGAGAAAGTGGCTGGTGGGACCCTCACTGAACATGGAGCACGGCCGCAGAGGTGACCCGGGAATGCGGTGCTAGTCCCGGGGTGCTGGGGCTGGGACCCCGACCACCACCAAGCCCAGAGCCGTGTCCAAGTCTGCCTGTGCGCCCCGGCTTCCCTCTGGACCTCGGGGCAAGGAGCTGCAGCCAGCAGGCCTCCCTCCTGGGGGGGGGAGGGGCCACAGCATCGCTGCCCCTCCCATCACCTGCAGCCGCGCAGAGCCCTTTCCATGCGGCCGTGAGGCTGGGACCATGCACTGGCTGCCCCCAGGGGCCTCCCAAAGGACCTGCACCCAGAGACCCCAAGGTCCCCCGCCCCACCGTTGCCTCACTGACGTGGACTTAGGGGCTGGGGGAGCGAGGGCGTGCCTCCGTCCAGGGCCCCTTGAGCCACGTGTCTGCCCCTCCGAGGAGCAAAGGCTACAGAGCATGCGGAGCTGTCAGGTGCCTTCCTGCATTTTAAATCATTATAAAAGTTTAATGCTCAACGGCATTTAAAAAATGCCATAAAAAATACTGTCTCAAGACGAAAGATGTGCTTTCCCTCCTGTGACCAAGGGAGACGGCCCCTTCATGAGCAAAAGCATGTGACTGTGTGTCTGGGGACTCAGAGGGACCCCGTTGGCACAGCGGGTCCAAGATTGAACACCCACGCCACGCCAGCGCACTGCGCCAGGTGGGTGATCGTGGGGGGGCCTGGCAGCGCCTGCCCCAGGCCCTCACCTCCCTCGACCCTGTCCACGGGGTTTAGGACACACAGCTAGAGACAGCCTCTGAGCAGGGCTCCCACCAGCACCGCTCTCAGACCCCCCAGACCGGCCCCCACCCCCGTTTGCCAGCATCACAGCCCCGCCTTCCCATGGTCCAAGGACCAGGGACCAAGGGCCAAACTCCCCACGCTCTTCACTCTGGATGACATGAGCAGCAATGGGAGCTCAGCTTCCCGCCTGTGTGACCCTGGGGGTCCCGTGTGTCAGCTCCCAAGGTGTGCGGTGGCCCCAGTGACAAACACATGTTTGCTGTGCGGTAGGAAGCGTCCTCTCACGCAAAACGCTTAGAACGGAGCCTGGTCCGTGGGAGAGACTTGGGCCATGCTAGGCCACCAGACGCTGTTCTCACGCAGCTGTTACATGACCACATCCTCATGCACGGCCCAGCCAGCAGACATCACCTCCTCCAAGGAGCCTTCTGTGACTGCCCCCACGCTGGAACGGCCCTACTCCTCAAAAGTCCTTCATTCACCCCTCAACTCAGTGCTAGGCACCGCCATGCCCTCACAGGCTGCTCCCCCACAGCAGGAGCCCCACCTTCTCACCCCCTGCACCACACTGAGACTCGGCTCAGCCAAACAGACAATACCCCAGTCTTCAACCAAAAGGAAAAATACCCTTAACGAGATAGCGGGCAGCTGGCTTATATAGACAGAAGTCCCCGGCCCTGGTCCCTGATTGGCCCATCCTCATGCAAATGAGGGTTCCAAATCCTCACAGTTAGATTGGTCCAAGGCACTGTCCTGATTGGTCAGAATGGAGCTGCTCTGATTGGTCGGAGCTCCACAGCTCTGATTGGACAGGGAAAGCCTCGGTCCTATTGGTTGAGACAGGATCGGGGCCTCCTCTATCCGGGCTGCTCAGCCGCAGGACCCAGTGTGGGCGGGCGGCTCAGGGCCGGCTGCTCCTGGACCGCAGGCTGGTGAGAGGCCCCGGGCAGCGATGGCGGCGAGGCTCCGCCTTTTTAAAAAGTTGAACCCAGTTAGCCACCGGGAGCTGGGTCAGATGCGTGTTTGCGAAGATCGCGGGTTGCGGTGTGGGCGTGGCTGGGCTTGGCAGCCGCTCCCTGGAACCCGTCCAGCCGGAGCAACGCACGCCCCTGCCGAGCGCGGCCACGCTGCACCCCACTCTCTCTCTCACCGCGTGTTCGACTTTCCCGTGCAGCCCTAGGAGCGACGCAGGGCCGGCGAAATTGTCTTACCTCCTCAGAATTTTTGAAAATGTCATGAAATTTTTAAGTGGCATTTATATTCCAAGGGCTGCAAAGTCAAGTTTATATGCTTCTTTTGCTTTCACCTGATTCAAGCATCACCGAACCCCACCAGGCAGGCACGTTACGGCGTGTGACCGATTGGAGCGGGGACTAAAGCCCGGAGAAGCCACGCGACCTCCTGGTCCGAAGCGGGGTTCGCCTGGCGTTGCAGCCCGGGGGCGTTTCCGCAGATCTGGGGCAGCTGACCCCGTCCTGCGGGGGCCGGGTGGGAAGAAACCAGACGCTGATTGGTCGTGAAGGATCTCCCCCCGAAGTGTCCTACAGGGAGCCCCGCCATCTGCCTTCCCGTGGTGCCCACCCCTCCCCACACCCTGTGTCCATTCCCCCTCCCATGGGCCAGCTTCTCAGCCATATTCAGGCTCCTGGTGTCTCTCAGATGAACAGGGGGTGCCTCAGACTGGAGGGAAGCGAGGTGACCATGCCCCCGGGCGGGGTGGCACAGGCCCAGACCAGCCACTGGGCCCGCCTGGAGATGCCGTCTGCCCCTGCCCTCCCCGTGGAAGCAGAAGCTCTTTACCCAGCATGCAGCGAGAAGGACGAGTCCATCACCTGGCTGCACCCGGAGCTGCCGGTTCAGGCGCTATCTCGTGACCGGGTCCTTGTACTATTTCCTGGGAGCCCCTCGGTGCACCAGGCTCTGCAGACAGAGTCCTGGGTCCTGGGCCCCGCCCCCTGGGGTGCAGGAGCCCACACAGGCAAGCCGAGCAGCACGCGGTCAGGCCAGACCGGCTGTGGTCCCCACCAAGTGGCCCTCGGCAACCAGTGTCCTTGGCGGCCCAGGGTGGGCCCAGGAGGCACTGGCGGGAGGGGCCGTGAAGAGAGCCCAGGAGTGCCGAGACCTGCTGAAAGCCAGGGTGAAATGCCATCACTCCTGAAACACGGCCATCTGCAGGTTGGGCAGGAGCTTCCCAGACAGAAAAACATACAATTTGCAAAGGCGCCGAGTGGCAGTAAAGGGCTTGAGCTGTCGGCAGTGGGAGGCACAGTGAAGGCAGTGAATATTGATCTCGCCATGCCGTGTGATTCACTAGGCAACACAGAAGCAGTCACATGAAATGATGCAACGGTGTCGGCTCAGGAGCCCCACGCACTGAGTGTTCAGCCTGCTCCTCCCACGTTCCCACAACCCCAGGGGAGGCACTGCCGTCAGCCCCACAACCCCATGCTGGGACGTGGTCCAAGGACACACAGCTGCAGACCAGCTATGGCCACTGACCTGTCCCATCGTCCACACTTCCCTCCTGAGAGCAAAGCCTCCCCTTTCTCAAGCCCACAACATGGTGGGACCACGGTGACAAAGCCTGTTCCACCCCGGGCCCCGCCCCTTCCTTGTCATGGAAACGATGCTGACCCAGTGTCTCCTGGTCCCCACCCTGCTGCCTGGCCACAGAGGCAGCCCTCTGATCTCAGTTGGCCAGTCCCCTCATGGACAAGAGTGGAACATTCCTGAGAAAACACTGGGGTCGGCTGGGTGGGTGTGGGGACAGGGAGGCCTCGCCTGAGACTGGGCTCCAATGACAACCAGGAGACAGTGTCCCACTCACAGAGTGGGCAGTGGACTTTAGAGCTGCAGTGACAGGGGGTGGGGGTTGGGTAGGTAGAGACTGGGGGCAGGCAGCCAGTCACAGGGCTGGGATGACCACAGACAAGTGACAGCAACCAGGGCGGACGACAGCCCTGCTGCTCACCTGCTCACCAGCTGAGTCTCCAGGGGGCCCCTGGCCAGGCCCGTTACCTCCTGCTTTGCACACAGACCGTCACCCCTGGCTCTCCTTTCCCAGACCTTCCACAGGCCTGTGGTGCCCACAGTTCGGCCACCACCCCAAGTCCCCAGTGTCATCACAACGTCTGTGGGGTTTTTTTCTATTTTTAATAGCCTTTGTTTTATGGAGAAGTTAGCAGCAAAACTGGCAGCAGGTTAGGAGATTTGCCCTCCACCCCTGACCCCCACAGTCTCCCCCCCACCAGCCCCCACCAAAGCGGGGCATTGGTGACACCCAATGGGGTGTCTGCACAGACACATCATTGTCACCCAGTGTCCGTGGTCTACATCACAGTCCACTCGGGGCTGTGCGTCCTGCAGGCTGGGACACATGTCACATTCCACGTGTCCCTCGCTGCAGTCACCCCGAGGAGTCTCACTGCCCTGAAACCCTGTGCTCTGCCAGGGCATCCTTCTCCCTCCCCAGCCCCCGGCGACCGCAGCTCTGTCACCGTCCCCACTGGTCTGTCTTTCCCAGAGTGTCTTGGGTCTGGAGTCCCACAGCAAGTGGCCTGTTCGGACCGGCTGCCTTCCCTCGGGCACACGCACTTAGTTCCTCCGTGTCCGTCGGGGGCTCGAGGGCTCCGTTTACCGATAACACCCCCTTCCCCCTCGTCTGGGTGGGCCACCGCCCCTCCAGCACCTTCCGGAGGACACCTTGGATTCTTCCAGGTTTGCCACTTGCGAACGTAGCTGCTGTCACATCTGTGGCAGGTTTTGTTGACATAAATTTTCGATTCACTTGGTAAACACCAGGGAATGTGATAGCTGGAGTGTATGGTGACAATATGCTGAGTGTTACGAGAAGCCACCACGCCGTCCTCCAGCAGGGCTGCACCGCGTTGAGGCTGAGGCAGGTTCACAGTCGTGATGCAGAGAAAGTGGACGATTATGCACAACACACAGGACAGACCGCGTGTTTCTCACTCTCAGAGCTGGAGGCCTTGCCGCCCTGGGCGCGGGTGGTCTGTTGAGCGTGGGGTCTGCAGATATGCAACCTTCCAGCCCGCTGCAGCTGGCTGCAGGAGCTCCCGCAGCTACTACAACACGACGCCACGGAGGGACAGGCCGACAGGACAGGAGTGTGTTTCCTCCCCGGCCGGCGGCCGGAACTCCGACCCCAGGGTGCGGGCAGGCAGGGCGGGTTTTCAGGGGCCGCGGGGGAGGGTCTGCCCCAAACCCCTGCCTCTCCCACACCGGCACCCCTCTGCGCAGGTCCGTCTCTGCGTCCGAAAGTCCAGTTGGTGAGGACGGGGGTGCCGGCCTGGAGCCCGCTCTGCTGGCCCGGCTCACTGCGGTGCCTCTGTGAGGGTCCCCTCCCCCGCCAGGCCGCGTCCTGCGGTGCGAGGGGTTACGACTCTGGCGTAGGAGTCTGGGCAGGGGACGCGATTCAGACCGTGACACTTGCCTTTTAATTCTCTTAAGTGTCTTTGGCAGCCAAAAGTTTCCATTTTAATAAAGTCCAAGGTGTCATTTTTTTAATGGACCATGCTCTTGGCGTGATGTCATTTCTAAGAACGCTCTGCCCAACCCCTGGCCTCTTAGGTTTTCTCTGAAATGTTTTATCGGTCTGTCCTTTACACCTAAGTCAATGATACGTTTCAAGTTCATCTTTGTGTGCGGTGTCACCGTTAGGTCAAGGCTCCTCGTTTTGATACATAATTGGTCCAACACCTTTTGTTGAAAAGGCTCTTCTTCCTCCATCTTTCTGCGCCATCATCAGAAGCCAAACGGGTGTGGGAGGGGGACTGCACACGGCGCCAGCCGGGCCAAGCATCGGTGCCTCCGCCGAGGCCGCACCTCTGATCGCCGCACCTGAGGGTAAGTCGTCCAGACGGGCCGGGAAACCCCCACCTTCCGCCCTCTCTCTCAGCACGGCTCCTGTCTGTTCTAACGGCTGTGACACTCCGTGCAGACGCCGGGAGTGCCCCGTCCCTGTCTACACCCGCGTGGGGACCCTGCGGAGCCCAGGCACCACCTGGGGAAGTCAGGCATCTCCCCTGGGCTGATGCCGTGAACGCAGGGTCCTCTTCATTTCCCTGAGTCTCTTCTGGAAGTTCACGTCCCCGTGTTAATCTTTCTAGCCTTCCACTTCCGTACGTGGTGTTTAGGACATATACTTCCGTGGCTTGTTTCTTAAAACTGTTTGAAAGGGTGCATCGTTATGTTGATTTCCAAATCATTTACTGCTAATACATAAAAATCCGTTTATCTCTGCGTGTGTGTGTCAGCCAACCTCCTGCAATCCTGATAAATCCATCTCCTAGTTCTAGAAGGTCGTTTGCATTTTACTGGGGGTTCTCTGCATAGATAATCACGCCGTCTGTGAATACAGCCACTCTGTCCTTCTCCTTCCGTCGGAGGGAAATCAGTGCCTGTTTCACCTGTCAGTTGTTCGCTGCCACTTTTTTGTGAGTGTCCCTGCTCGTCGGGCGGAGGAGTTGGGCCCACAGAAGTTTGCTTGGCCTGGCTTGCTCTCTGATACGGAAGGTTCTGCGCTTTGTCAGAAGCCTCCCTCACGCCGATCCACGGATCACGTGGCGTTACTTTTCCGACAGCCCGTCGAGTGGCACCGTGGGAAGATTCCCGATGCTGACACCGTTCTGAACTCCTGAAGTAAACCCGGTGGGCGGCCCTGCTTCGGTCTTTTCTGTACGCTGCCAGATTCCACACGCGGTCGTCCGTGGAAAATACCCGCGTACCTGTCCGTGCATGGCGCGGTCCGTGGCTCTGGGGGCGCCCGGAGTCAGAAGCGGGGTGACGCCCGCCTCCCCAGACAAGGCGGGAACTGCTTCCTTCTCCTTGGGAGCTGGTCTCCGGCGGGGGCCGCTTCTGTTCCAAAGGTTTGGTAGACTTTACATGCGAGACAGTCCGGGCTTGGAGATTTCTCTCTCCAAAAGTTTTAACCGTGGTTCCCGTGTCTTTAAAGGCAATAGGACTTTTTAGGTTATCGACTTCATTTGGGAGAGTTTGTGGTCTTCAAGGATTTCATCTATTTTGTGTAAGTTGTTGAATTTATTCATGGAGAAGTGCTTGTAGAATTCCCTTTCCGTGTCTTGGCGTCTTCAGGGTCTGTTGAAGAAGAAAAATACTCTTTTTCATGTCTGATATTGGTATTTTAACTTCCCTTCCATTTTTTGTCAGTCTGCACAGACGCTCTCCAATTACACTGATTTACACAGAGAACCAGCTTTTGACTTTCTCTCTCATTTTCCTGTTTGATCAATTTCTGTTCTCATTTTCCAAATTCCCTTTCTTTTCCTTGCTGTGGGTTTATTCTGCTTTCTGTTTTTTAGTTTCTTAATAGGAAGCTTGGATCATTCATCTGAGACCGTCCTTGTGTTCCACGGTAATGCATAAACACGTCAGCCTTCAAGCCCCTTCCAGCTCTGTCTCCGTGACTCCCCTAAGCGGGGATGATAGTGACACGCCGAATTCTCACGGTGGTTCTGCTAACAAGCACTTCCTAATCTTCCTTGGGACTTCCCCCCGTGATCCAGTTACGGGCGAAACGCGTGATGGTTAATTTTGGGGATTTTCCTGCTGCCTTTCTGTTCCTGACTTGCAGTCTAATTCCACGTGAGCGGAAGGCACACCTGGTGTCGCGTCAGTGATTCTGCCTGGCGAGCCCCCACGTGGCTCTGCAGGTACATGCACTCTCACTGCCTGTGGAGTCCCGTAAACGCCCAGTGGCCGCGGTGGGTGGGCAGCACTGTCCTGCCACTGCCCGGCTGCCATCTGTCTGCCAGCCTGCGTCTTGCTGGAGGAGAAGCTGTCCCCAGCAGTCCTGGTGGGCCGCTGTATTTCCGCCACCAGTCTCCCCCACGGTGGCTGCCCGTGTCATGACACACACAGCTGGACGCACGCACAGTCACAGTGAGGGTCGCTCTGCCATCTTGGTGGGTCCGTTCTGCCGTGATCGTGGGCCGTCTGTTCTCTCCGGTAGTGAGGGAGCCAGCCCACGGTTTTGCTCAGCATTCACACAAAGAGCTTTTCCACCCTCCTCCTTTTAATCTGCACGTGTCATTCTGTGCGCCACGTGCTGTGGGCAGCGTGCGGGGAGTTTTTGTGGTGGCCGTTCAGACAATCCCTGGCTTTTAACTCTCTGCACCCAATTTTCATTTACTGTGATAAGTGACACATGTAGATTTAGTTCTACCATTGTATTATTTTTCTGCTTGCTTCCTCCATTTTTATTTTTGATTTTCCATTTTGTTCTATTTTGCAGTTATTTGAACATTTTTAGTATTACCTGCTGCGTTTTCTACTCCCTCTCCTTGTGTAGAAAAATTTTTCAACCTGCTTGTTCCAGGCACATAGGTTCTCACCTTTCCAGGCTTCCAGAAACAGCCCCTCCTCGCTCCAGGTGGAACGTGCAAACCCTCCTCCACGGAGGCCCCGGCCCTCCGCCTTTGTGGGGGGCCGTCACCCTCCTGCGGCCACGCTGACGCCCTCGGCAGCAAGGCCCCGACCTCTCGCTCGCTGTCAACGCCAGGCCCGTCTAAGGCATTCCCAAAGGAACGCGGCCCACCGTGTGCACCCCGCACTCACCGTGCCCCTTCCGTTCTCCGCTCCGGGCGGGCCCACCGAGTCCCCAGCTCTCAACCCCTCCAGCCACGGGTTTTCCTCTCAAAGAGCAGCTCTGTGGGTGCTGAGTTTTCTTAGTTTTCCTTCTGCCAAGAACATCTTTTCTCCTTTCACCATGATTCTTGGAGGTACTTTCTCCAGATGCGTTTTTCTGGGAGACAGTTCTGTCCGGGACTTCGCGGGTGCCAGACCCTCCCGCCGGGGCTCCACAGCCCCCAGACCAGTGCGCTGCTGTTGGGACCTTGCTCTGCCCCTGCACACAACGCAGGCCTTCCTCCGGCTGCTTTCGGAGCTGGCCGTCTCGTTCCAGGAGTCTGGTTCGGGCACGTCCGCGCGTGGGTTTCTGTGAGTGGACCCTCGTCAGGGTTTGCAGGACTTCCTGCTTCTGTTCGCTTTATGCATTTTTCCGAATTTGGAAAGTCTCCTGTCAATATCGTCACCGGTATTTTTCGCATCCGACTCTCCCCTCCCTGATTCGGGCGACACGAACGCCGGGACAGCGGCGGTCACACGGGTCCCCGAGGCTCGCTGCGTCGCTCCAGCCTGTCTATCTGCTGTTCAGGTGAGTGATTTCCAGGGACCCGTCTTGGAGTTCAGTGGCTTCTTTCTCTGTCACTGTCATCCTGCTGGTGAGCCTATTGGAGGGGTTTTCCACTTTATGTATATTTTTTCAGGACTTAAATCACCATTTTCTAAGTTCCGATTGACGCCCACTGGGTTTGGGCTGCTTGCTGGAATAGTTTAATAACAGCTGCTGTAAGCAGCTGTCAGGTGACGCCAATATCTGTGTCATCCCCACGGCGGTGTCTGCGGGCTGTCTTTCCCCGAGAGAACTGAGATTTCCCGGGTCTGCGTGTGACAGGCGATTCCGGGCTGTGTCCCGGGCGTTTCGGATGCTGCTCCGCTCTGAGGCCCCGGCTCGCGCTCCCGTCTCTCGCAGACTCCACACTTCCGTGAGCACCGGCGACCCCCGCTCACGCTCAGGCCACAGGCGCCACCCGGCCTTCTCCAGCTGGTGGGGTGCGGGCCAGGCCAGCTTCCCAGGCCCTCGCCATCCCGGCACAGCCGTCCCGCACAAGCCCCAGTGCCCAGTGCGGGCCCGGCCTGTGCCCTCCCGGCCAGCTGGGTGCCCACCACGTCTGGAGGGTACTGCATGTGTGACTTATGGGCTCCGGGCCCAGGAACTCGGAAGCCACCCTCTGGGGTCACTCTCCCGAGTCCCTGGAGTCACAGACCTTGCTCTCAGACACCTGGCTCTGCCTTCGGTCCCCACCTGTCCCCTGTGGTCAGCAGCACAGAGTGAGGGAGGAAGGAGCATCGGGCAGCGGCCTCCCTGTCTCGGGGCTGGCTCTGCAGGGTGACACCGACGACCGCCTCCTTCACGGTTACATGCCTGGGGACTCTGGCCTCCAGCGGCTTCCACGGCCCCCGACTGGCTGCTGCCGGGGTGGGGGCAGGGGAAACGGAGAACTGGCAAACAGGAGAGAAAGCGGGGTTCCTGAACTTTCTCTGTTAGAGCCCCCCTCCTGCTAGAGAGTGTCCCGGGGCTCACTGTCCCTGCCCACACCTGCGTTTCCGGGGCAGCGAATTCGGCCAGAGGAGCCCGGAGGGGAGGCCGCGGGCAGCTCCCCGCCTGTCGGTGGCACGCGTGGCTGTGGGGCTGCTTCCCTCCCAGAGTCTGCAGAGAGGCCTCACGCTCCGCCCAGACTGCGTGCTGTCAGCTGATGGTCGGGGAGGCCGCACTGAGTGCTCAGGCCGGGGCCGCTGCCTGGTCTCGCGGGCTGGAGTCCACACTCCCTTCCCGCACAGCCCCTCAGCTCCAAGCACGGGGCGCGGATCGACCTGCTGGTGTCGGGCAGTGTGCTCAGATGAAAGTTTCTACGTTTGTTCCGTCTAACATTAAAAATACATACCCGTGCACCTGCATTGATTTTGACTCGGGAACATTTTGGAACACTTTTAACTGAATTCTTGTTCAGTGTGCCCCAGACCCAAGACTCGGGTAATAAGTTGCGGAAAATAAAAAATGGATTTGCTTTTCTTTTAAGAAAATCAATAAATCACAAGAGATGAATTTAATTTTAAAAACGGAGGGATGAAAGTTTCTGCCTGACGAGAGTGTTTGCGTGGGAACAGGACGCGGCTTCTGCAAGGCAGCCCCCGCGGGGCTGGAGGCGGCGGCAGCCCGTGTGGAGGACATGTGTCCTGGGAGGTGGGCGACACGCAGCTCCGGTCCCCCTGGGGGGCCCTCAGGGGCTCCGCCTGCCCAGTGTGGCCCGGCCACGCCATCCGCACAAAGCCTCCCACTGTCTGCAGTGTCCCCGTGTCTGTCCCCGTGCTTCTCAGGGCCTCCACAACCTGGGGGCCTTTGCTCCCTCCACAACACAGCCAGCCAGCCTCTTGGGCCCCGTGCGCCCGTGCGCCCCGGGTGACCTGCCAGGACCCGGCAGCACTTGCTGGGCTTCTAACTGCAAGATTCCAAACACCAGGTGTGACCGACGGTCCCTCTGTCCCCGGAGGACAGTGTCTAGTAAATGAGGCATTTTGTGTGGCCAGCGGGCCTGCCGAACAGGACAGGGGGCTTCTGTCTGGGTGACCCATGCTGCTGTCCCTGGTGCTGACCGCTTACCAGCCCGTCGTCTGCCAGCCCTGGTTGGCTGGCTCATGAAGAGTCCCAGCACCTGCTCAGGTGGACCTGCGTGGGCCCCTGGGGGCCTCCATCCACACCACCAGCACCCCCGGCACAGGGTCCTGCCCGCTGACCTGAGTCCTCCACATGCCCAGAGAGGCATCTCTCGTCCGGCTGGAAATCCACCCCCGGGGGCTACTGCCGCCCAGCCCGCCACGCCGCGGTCTGGACAGCCGCGGGCCGAGGCAGGACTCAGTCCCGTGAAGAGGCGTGGCTGCTCAGCGCGGGCTGTTTGCAGAAGCCTGTGACGGGGACCGGCTTGGGTGCCACGCCCGCCGGGTGACCGATGTGAAGACGGGTCTCAGAGACGCGAGGCCCTCAGACTTGCCGGCCGGGGCACGCGCGGCATGTGGCGGGAAGGAGCTCCGTCCGCCCCCTCCCCTCCTTCGCTGGCCCCCGAGCCACCCGTGGACTGCTGCTCCTCGAGGAAGCCGCGCTCCGGGAAACGGGAGAGGAGCGGAGTTCCTTCACACACGGCTCCCTGAGGTCATCGTCTGGGACGCTGGGTTTGGTTCGAGTCGGCGGTCACTCGAGGTTCACGTGCCGTCGGTGCCCGTCTGGCCCCCGCCAGAGGCGGAGGTTCGGTGGAAATGAAAGAGCTTTCCGGCGCAGCCCGGCTGTGCCGGCACCGGCTGAGCCCGCCGCCCCGCTCCGCCAGGTTTTGTTTTCTCTGCAACAACAAAGCTTCACGCTCTCCACCCGGGAACGGCTCTCCGCTCTTCAGCCCAAGGACGTTTCGGGAAGAAGTCCCTTGTGCCAGCAGTCGGCTGCATACGTGGAATTTGGTACGTGGTGCAGACTCCTTGGCAAAGTGTGCCGGCTCGCGGCGAGGGGGGCAGGTGGTCACAGGGACCGGGGACCGGGGATCAGGTATCCGGCCGTAATGCCGTCTCTGGTGTCTGATGTCACCATGTGGACACCAGCCACCGCCCTCTCCGGCCCTCGCTGTCCCACCCCGAAGCATGGACGTGATGACGTGCATTTCCCGGACCATCTTCCCACCGTTTTCGAGATTTAATTGCACTCATGTCTCCTATGACCCATGGAAGGTTAAGTACGTGATGGAGTGGAACCTCCTTTCGTTTTCTCTGTGATTCTCCCGTTAGCGTCTCCCCATGAGGCCTCACCCCGAGGTTGGCGGGCCCCACGCACTCAGCCCGGGCGCACAGTGCTGTTCACCCGGCCGCACTGCAGCGGGGGCCCACGCGTGGGGCGTGCGTGGTGTCCAGGGAGCACCATCTCCTCCGCCTCTCCGGTCCCATTAGCGTCCTTTGCCGTTTGATCGGCCTGCATTAGTCAGCTTTTGTGGCAATAAGGTGGCTTAACAAACAACTCCTCGGTAGCTCATCCCAGACTGCTCTACCCAGCAAAGCTTTCACTTAGAATGGAAGGGCAGATAAAGCGCTTCTCAGACAAGGTCAAGTTCAAGGAGTTCATCATCACCAAGCCCTTATTACATGAAATGTTAAAGGGACTTACCTAAGAAAAAGAAGATTAAAAATATGAACAGTAAAAGGACAACAAACTCACAACTATCAACAAACAACCCTAAAACAAAAACAAACTAAGCAAACAACTAGAACAGGAACAGAACCACAGAATTGGAGATCGCATGGAGGATTAGCACCAGGGGAGTGGGGTGGGGAGAGAGGGGGAAAAGATACAGAGAATAATTAGCATAGATGGCAGGTAGAAAATAGACAGGGGGAGGGTAAGAATAGTGTAGAAAATGGAGAAGCCAAAGAACTTACATGTATGACCCACGGACATGAACTAAAGGGGGGGAATGCAGGTGGGAGGGGGTGTGCAGGGTGGAGGGGAATAAAGGGGGGGAATGGGACAACTGTAATAGCATAATCATAAAATATGTTAAAAATAAAAAAACAAGGACCCCATCTGAGTGTGAAACAGCTGGAGGTGGGAGCCCGATTCCCAATGTCCGGCTTCCCTGTGACTGTGCCCGAGGCTTTGAATGGCCCTTCCTCAGGTGAGGACACTCCCGTCCGGCCATTGCATAAGTCTTTTGGAACAGATAATGCCTATTCAAAAAGGGAATTAAAAAAACATTTTAGCATCTTTAATAAGTTTTTATTTATTTCCAAATGCACTTGGATGAAAACATCCAATCAAAACAAATAAATGAAGGCATAAACAGATCAATAAAATGCTAGAACCCCGAAGAGGGAGCCTGAGTTGGTGTTAGGAACACAGGAGCTCTCCTATCAAAACCAGCTTGCCCACAACCCGTGGGGAAGTGCTGGTGGCGTGGACAGGACAGGGACACATTGGGACCTCGGCTGGGACAGGGCTGCGCAGGGTACCCCCGCTGTTCCGTCAGGACAGGCGCCAGGGAACGCCACCGCTATGAGAGACCTGAGTGACACCTGGCCCCCCCGTCCTTGCCGAGTCCGCCGTCCCCAGGAGGGGAGCCCGCCGCCAAGCTCACGCCCGTGGCGTTTAACGGCGGTCACCTGAGGCAGAGGAGACTGAGGGCCCAAGGAGCTCTGGAGGGTCCCAGGTGGCTTCCTGAGGGCCCACTGAGTCCCGTTAGGCAGGGATCGGAGCCAGGTGGCCCGGCATATGTGGGGGTCTGAGGCGGGAGGGAGACCGCTCATCCCGGACGATGAGGGAGGCCAGCCTGCTGCGGCCACGGTGGGGAGGAAGCCCCAGAGCCACACGGCCAGACACTCGGCTAGGTCCCCGCCATGTTCCGACGTGGCCAGCTCCCCAGCTTGGTGGTTCACAGAGGAGTCGTGGGAGCCCCGAAGAGGTCACAGAGTGATCAGTGGCATTTGTCAAAAGGGTCATTCTGGCCTGCCAGCTGTTCCACCCCCCGCCATGTGGTGGTGGCAGCCTTCCAACCCTCTGTGTGGGCACAACGGTAGGACGGTCCCCGGGGCATAGTCACCGGGCTCCGGAGCTCAGGGGAAAGGCCGAGTCGTGTGGGGCCCAACGCCATGGATGGCCCTCGGCTCCCACCCAGTTCTGGCCGAGAGCAGCTGCAGCTGGAGGGCCACCCGCGGTGTCACCCCGAGGCGCCCCCTCAGGGAACGGCCTCAGCTCCTCACCCGGGGGCAGGGCCACACCGGTCACTCTGTCCCTGCCCGGGCTGGGGCCTGCGCGGGGGTGGGGGGGTGGCTGTGTGTGCATGAGTGTGCGTGTGTGGTGTGTGTGTGTGCGGTGTGCACACGTGTGTGTGCCGTGCGTGTGCGAGAGTGTGTGTCCTGAGAGAAAGTCGTCCCTTCCGATTCACAGCCCCAAACACAAACGCTGCTGTGGACGGTTTTCTGGCTCAGATAAATCACCATTGATGAGAAAGGGAAAAAGCAAAGAAAATTTATTTGGGTTAAAAAAACAAGCAGTTGCCATAAGTGAACCACAAACTATTAACACAGAAGGGGAGGGGAGGGCGGGAGGGGGGCCCCCTCATGGGCCTGTGCCGGCGGGGGGACAGACGGACCCCAGCCCAGGGTCTCAGGGTCCCTGGTCCAGGCTCCCGAGGGCCGCCCGCCCACCCGGTGCCCTGTCGGGGCACAGTGAGGGGCCCGTGAACCTTCGCTCCTGAGCGCCTCGCCGGAGTGGGACCCGCCCCGGGGGCTGGCAAACCACACGGCATTTGAGAAGCTGCTCTCCCCCGTGGTTTTCGGTTTTTCGCTGCACAGGGGGGGCTCCCTCCTACCCAGGTGGAGTCGGCCCAGCCCCTGGAGGTGGTGCAGTGACTCAGGCAGCCTCTCCTCCCCGCACCAGCCACCCTCCCGGGAGGTGTGCGGTAGGCACCTCCCAGCACTCTGCGGGCACACAGTGGGGCTTGACAGTAACGCTGGTCCCATGACCCCCACTCTGGCGCAGCCAAGGCTGCTGGGTGCTGGATGCAGTGGACCGTGCGGGTGGTGAGGCCGGGGAGTGGACCCAAGTCCGGCAGAGCACACCCCTTGAGTAGTTCCCGCCGGACTCTGCTGTCCCCAAGGTGCCTGGGTCACGAGGCAGCATTCCTCAGCCTCCACCCCCCATCCTTCTGCTGTCCCCATCCCGACACCGGCAGGTTGGAGCTCGGCCGGAAGCCCAGGAAAGGTGGCAGACACTCGGGCCTCACGTCCACCCAGGTCCCCCGGGACCGGCTCCAGGCCCAGGAGGGACCCCGCCAGGAGAAGGCGAGAGCGTGAGGACACAGGCAGATTCGATGGACGTGGGAGTGTTTACTGCCTGAGTCACCCCCACTCCCCGACCGGCCCTGAGTCCAGCAGGAAATGCCCTCAAACTACAGAAAGCTGAGGACAAAAACCAGGTCCCAGCAAGCCCCACACACACTGCCCCACGTGGCAGGTCACTCCTGCTCCCTCCCAGTCCAGGGGCCGTGACCTTCGGGGCTGCACCGGCTGTCAGGTTCCGAGGCAGAGAGGGGGTTCGCTTTGAGAGTGCCAGGGGCCCAATGCTCACCGGGGCCTCTCCAAACGTGAGGACATGGGGTGAGGGGGAGGGTCCGGTCTGGCCTCCCTCCGGGGCGGCGAGGCACCTGCCCTGTGTCTCTGTCAGGCGCTGGTGACGAGACGGCATCGGAGTCTCAGGGAACAACAGCGGGGACGTGGGGTCCGTCGCCTGGGGCTTCCCACGACAGTGACACCTGTGATTTATGGAGCAGATCGGGAAAGTGACTCAGAGTGTTCGAGGCGGGCTTTCGGGGGGACACAGACCTTTTCAGAGTGACAACTGAAGTCCTCGCCCAGCCCACAGAAACGTGCGTCTCACGTCGAGGTGTGCTCAGAAAACGCAGGTCTCCGAGCGCAGGATGGCGAGCCCACCTCCCTCGGTCTGCAGGTCCTCAGCCGGGGCAGCCGACCACCAGAGAGGGCAAGGGGCAGTCTGGACGGCGGGCTCCACCTGGGCTGGCCCCGGGGTGCCCTGACGGGACACGGGCAGACAGACCTCCCCTCCCGGCCCGCACGGACGCCCGCGCACTAATTCTCCGTGAACCGCCTGTCCGCTCCCCGGCGAGGGCTGTGTCCATGGGTGCGGTTTCAAGCCCACAGGGAAAGCTGGCCTGGCTTCCGCCCACCGGCTTTCAGAGAAAGTCTGTTTTTATCCCTCTTGGGGCGGGAACTGCCAAATTATAGGGTGTGCACGCACTAAAATGTGCAAGAAATTGATCAAAAGCCGTGCCAGACGCTGGTCTCATCCTTCACGTGCACCGGCGTCGCCCGCGGGATGCGAGGGGGGTTCATGGGAGCTGTGCTTTGCGTCTCCTCGTGATGGAAGTTTTAACCCCTTTTCCACGTGCTTGGAAACACGGTGGGGTGCCTTCTCCGGGGGTGGCTGGGCGTCGTGTCCACTTCGACTGGACATTTCATGACTGGCTTCTAGGACGGCCCCACGTAACCTGCAAGACAGACTTCCTCTCGGGCGGAAACTGCCTCACGCGTGCTCTCACGTGTGCTGCCAATCTCCCTCCTGTCTGGGGCTTGCCTCTTCATTTTCTTAATGGTGTCTTTTGATGAGAAAAGGCTTTTAATTTTGAGGAAGCTCAAATTGTCAATTTATTTTCTTTTATGGTTATTGCTTTTCACATCCTGCTAAGAAACCCGTGCCTACTCCAAATTTGCAATTAGATTCTTTGGGTTTCTTCTAAAAGCTTTAGCGTTATAGATTTCACATGTAGGAGTATATTCTCAATTAATTTTCGTGAAGGGTGTGAGTTCCATTTTTTTCCTGTGTGCATATCCCATGGTTAGAGAGCCATTGGTTAAAAAGACTTTTCTTTCTGCACTGGATTTTTGCCCTGATATCTTTGTCAAAAATCAATTGACTTTATATGTACAAATTGATCTGGACTCTATTATTTCCCATTGATCTGTGTACCTGAATGCATGCCAGCTATACTCCGTTCTATTTATTTTAACTTTACGGTAAGTATTGATATCAGTTATGAGTCTTCAAACTTGGTTTCTTAAAAATATTGTAACTATTCTCCATCATTCACATGCTCATGTAATGTTTAGAGTCCCTTGCTACTATTTACCAAAAGGGAGGGAATTTGGGCTCCGAGGGGCAGTGATTGAGTCTGTGGACAAACGTGGGTCCCGACATAACATCCGTCCTCTCAGCCCGCGAGCACGGTGCATCTGCCTGGGGTCTGGCTCTCCTCACCTGCACCAGCCCTGCTCGTACTTCTGTGAATAACAACGTCACACGGGTCTTCGTTAGAGTTGTCCTGGAGCTTTTATTTATTGTCATAAATTAAATTATTTCCAGTTAATGGCTGCCATTCTCTCTATTTTCACAAGGACTTTCTGCTAGTTGTGTCCCGGGACCAGGCTCAGTCCACTCCCCAGTCCGTCGGATTCTGTGTCAAGGTTGCTCACGAAACAGCCGTGCAAACGGCCGTGCTGTCCTGGACGCGGGCAGCTTCCCGCGTCCCGCGGACACTCACGCCATCTGCGTTTCTCCCACTTCCTGGCCGCCCGGGCCAAGACCGCCGGCCCGCCCGCCCGGTGGCAGGTGGGGGCCGAGCGCAGGCATTGTCCCCCGCGCCCCGACTTCAGGTTAAAGCGCCCAGCGTGTCACCAGCGGCGGGTCTTGCATGCATGCCCTTCCCCCGTGAACAGCATGTGAGACGCTGACGGATTTTTCAATGTGAAACACGTATCGCCTTCCGGGACCCACATTTAGTCACGGCGTGTCACGCTTTCGTGCGTGCCTGCGTGTGCCACACTGTGTCTCATCGAGGGTGTGTGCCTGCCAATGAGAGAAGCGGTCAGGGCACGCCGTCCGTTCGGCGCGGGGGTCCCGGCGTCGGCCCGGTTTCGGGCCGGGTGTCGGAACCGTTCCTCCCCTTCCTCACCGTGAAGTGGGGGAGGGTGGGAGACGGCACTGCTTCTCATTTCAATGTCGGGTGCAACAGGTGGCCTCCGGGGGAGGCTTTCTGTGGTGCGAAGGCATTTAATCACGAATTCACTGCTGCAAACACGGGGCCCTCAGACTCGCTGTTTCCTCCTGTTCGGGTAAGTTTTGTGTCTCCAAGAGATCTGTCTGTTCTCTCCGAGCTGCAGAGTTTCCGGCACGAAGACGTTCCACGTCCGCAGGCCCTTTTCTGGTCGATTCCCTTTCATTCCAACATCCGTCGTCTGCGGCTCTTCCCTGCCACCCCCCCCCCCGCCGTGTGCGTGTGTGTGTGTGTGTGTGTGTGTGTGTGTGTGGCGAGTGCGTTCCTTATTCTCGCTGACGGGCTAAGGTTTCACCCATTCTTCTGACCTTTCAAAGAAGTCTTTTTCCCTTTGTTAATTTCTTAATTGCAGGTTTTCTATTTCATTGAGTTCTGCCCTAACCTTTATTGTTTTTATTACACTGCTTTCCTCGGGATGAATTTGCCCTTATTTTTCTAGCTAAAGAGATATAATTAATTTTCCATTTCTCTTTCTCCCAATTACACATTAGAATTTATGAATTTCTTTCTGAGCATTGTTTTAACCTCAGCTCATAAATTTTGATACGTTGAGCTTTCATTTTCAATCATTTCAAAATATTTTCATTTTCATTATGATCTTATTTCACTGCTGGGTTACTTTATAGTGTAAATGTTAACAGCCAACTATTTGGGTATTTTATTGTTGTTCACCTCTAATTTAATTGTGATATCTTTGCCGGGTTTAGTGTCACGGTCACGCTGGCGTCACAGAATGATTTGTGTGCGTAAAGTACCCCCCTCCTCCAGTTAATCATCCGGTGCCCAGAGAACACGCTATTTATTACTTCAATCCCGTGAAACGTGATGAGACTTATTTTGTGCAAACTCACAGCCGGATCATCGAGGTGAGCCCGCCGCGTGCGGCGGAAAAGGCCGTGTCTCTCTCGGCCCGGGGCCAGAGGCGACGACGTGGCAGTGACGGTGTGCCGGCCTTGCCGCGGTGACTCTTCGGTTCGGTGCACAGGTGTCCCGGAACCGCTGCGCACCTGACACTGATGTCCTCCGTCAGCCGCACCTCAGTGCAAACCGTGGGCCCCGCGGCCGCCCAGCGCGCTGCCGGAGCTGAGTCAGAGCCAGTTCGCTGGTCTGTCTTCAGGCCTCTATGTCCTCAGTGACCTTGGGTTCGTTTTCCTACCGCGCTGAATGCGGGTGTGAAAATCCCCACACACGGGGCGGGGAGGTGGGCGTACCTGTGTCTCCCTCTGGCTTCCCCGCGGTCTGCTCCTGTCCGATGTGCAGGCGACACGGTCCTGCAGGAAGACTGAGGAGGCACCCAACCCGAGTGGAACGGAGAAACAAGTCCAGGAGGTGAGAAAGTACAATGTCGGCACACCCTCCTTGCTCCCGCCGCTACGTCCTGGCACTGACAGTGCTGAGAATGAAGTGAGGAGGGCAATTTCACTCACAACGTCGTGTCAGAAAGAAACAATACTTGGGAATAAACGTCCCAAAAAGTGCTGCTCCAGGTGGCGGTTTGCATAAGGCGCCCTGTGTCCCCCTGGACCAGAGGCTCGGGGGTGACGCCCAGGCCCGAGGCCGCCCCACGGGAATCGAGAGCCCGGTCTTCTTTGTAGAATGACACGCGAGCCCTAAAACACAGGCACCGGCGTGAGGGTCCTGGAACAGCGGAGTCACTTGGAAAAAGAAGAATGAGGTGCAGGGCTCGCACATCCGATCGCAAAGCCGTTTTTAAAGCTGCAGCAGCCGGAACACGAGGGTCTGGGGCAGGACACAGCCGTGGACGGACAGATCTGCGAGTCCAGACATAAACCCTGACGTGCATGCTCACAGGGTTCCCAACATAAGGACCGAGACATTTAAACGGGGAAAGCATAGTTTTGTTAAAAAAAAAAAAAAGGTACCGAAGCAACCAGCAATAGGAAGAAGAGGGGGGAGGAATTAGGTCTGTAGCTCACAGCATCTGCAAAAATTAATCTAAAATGTACCCTGGACCGGAACACAACCGTTCCCACTGGAAGACGTCGGGAAGGACCCGGGAGAGAGTCTCGGTGCTCGCTGCCGAGGCAGAGGCCTCTTAGGGCCGCCCCAGGGCGCAGCCCCATGAACAGAATGGGATAGATTAGGCCCCATTGAAACTTTGCTCTTGAAAAGAAACCATTAGGAAAATCGGAGACAACCAGAGTGGGGAAATAGATTTAAATTGCCTGTCTGGTGAACACTTGTAATCCAGAATATATAAAGAATTTTTATAACTCAAACATGAGAAGACAAACACTAGTGTTTTTCCCCCCAATAGACAAAAAACCCAACAGACACCTGACCAGTGAGGAGAGACTCATGATTCAAAACCGCCAAGGGAAACCCCGGGGAGCCCTTCCCTCGCAAGGTGCGAAAGGTGTGGCCTTTTGGAAATGACTCAGGGCAGCTCTTCAAAGGGTGAACAGGAACCCGCCCTCCACCCTGAGATCCCGCACCTCGACGCTGGCCCAGGAGAAGGGGGAGCAGATTGGTGGGGGTGCGCGGGGGCGGGGGCCGATGCAAAGCTTCACGGGGCCGAAGCTGGGGAGGACCCAGAGGTCCGACTGCCAGCTGCCGGGGGACAGCCCGAATGTCACTGACCTATGTGGCCGTGTGCGGCCCCGCCACGGAAACCACCCCACTCCCCTCAGTCTCCCCGTGTCTCGTGCTCACTGTGGCCGCAGAAGTGCCGCCAGGCCATCGTGGTCCCTGTGACCTCCCACCTGTCCTGGGTGGCCCCAGGTGCTTTGCGTCACACACAGTGAGGCTGTCTCCCCGAGTTTCATTTGGGCCTTTTTTATGGGGGCCTCTGCCAAACATTTCAGCCCGTGGGCTCCAGGTGCCCTGGCCGTTTTAGGGCCGCACCTGCCGCATGGGAAGGGGTGTCACGTGTGTCTCTCACTAGCGAGCAAATGAGGGCACGCGGGGCCATGCATCTTTGGGAAACATCTCGTGGAGTCTGTGGCGCCACGGCTGCGCCCTCCCTCCCCTGGACGGATGGGTCGCCCGAGGAAAGAACTCACTGGCAGCCGTGAGCTTTGAGCCTGCGGTGGCCAGAGTTGCCTGGAGGCTGGTGGTCCACAGGTGGGGGGACTCTGGGGTCGAGCACCATCGCAGCTTTCTGCGTTCGGGCGGAACCAGCCATGACCCTCAATTGCGCAGCGGGGCCGGGTGAGGGCTTGGGACGGGCCTGCAGCGGCGGAGCGCACAGAGGGGCCCTCGGCTGGGGCGAGGGGCCTGGGAAGACGCTGGCAGGGAGAGAGACTCCCAGACTGGGAAGGAAGGGCTGGCTGTTCTCGGTGCGGGGAGGGCGTCGGTGGAGGGTGCCGCAGGGGCCAGGCTGCTGGGGGCAGAGCGAGTCGGGGGTCCTCCGGGAGCGTCTCTCCAGGCCGTCTGCCCGGCGAGGGTGCCTGTCCCCAATCCAGCTGTGACAGCCCGCCGTGAGAGGGGAACAAAAACCGGGAGCAAGCATTTAGAAACGTGTATAGAAAATTGACAGAGTAATTTTATGTCTGTTGAAATTAATCATAAAAACCTAGAGCCTATGTTTTGTATGCCTCTGGATGTCATTTTTTGAGTAATTTCTCTTTGCTGTAATTTTCAGAACACTGTCTGTGGCGGACAGAACAAAAGCTGTTTCTGCCCCAGAGGCGATTAGGAAGGCAGGCGAATGGTTCCCTGAGGCTGGAGGTGGTGTGGGGGAGGGGGGGGCAGGGGCCAGGGCCAGGCAGGGGCCGGTGGGCGGGAGTGGCCAGGAAGGGTCTCTGGGACCCAGTCAGGAGTCAGAGTCCACAAAGGAAGCCCAAGGGGCCACCTGTGGGTCTCCAGCCCAGGGGCACCATCAGGTCTGCCTGCCGGGCGCAGGGGTACAGACCAGACCAGATGCAGGCAGGCAAGCCCGGACTCAGCATTCCTCAGGAGATTCCCAGAGTCCCGGGGTCCCCTTCCCAGTGGGCAGCTTGGCGGGGCCTGCACAGGGCGGGGGCCGGACCTGGGGCCCAGGGCAGGCATCAGGATGCAGACATGGCCCTGCCCTGCCCAGAACCAGGGGTGCTGACGTTTCCTGCTGTGGCAGACGGGGACCTGCAAGGAGGCCTGTGGACAGCACCCCTCACCCCCCGGTGCTAAGCAGGCAGATGACATGAAAACAAGTGTCTTTCCATCTTGTGCTTCCTCCCTTCCTTTCTTTCCGACCCCACAACATCAGCGGTTCAGCTGTGGCGTCAGGAACAGCCGGGCCACCACCCGTCCCCGGACGGAGGAGGCCCAGCGGCTGAGGGCGCGTCCCCACCGGGGCGTCTGGGGAGGATGAGGAGACCACGGGGACCCACTGTCAACTGCAGTTTAAACGCTACAGAATCACCTGCCTTGGCCGCCGCCAAGATGCGAAGGGACAGGAAGAGGCACCGACGCCCGCCGGAGGGGGGCCAGTTACAGCCCGAGTGAGCAGCTCACGCATATCACGCTGGTCAGCACCGCAGGCGGGACAACCGTGCCACCGCTTTTAAATGTGGGAAGTAATGCAGAGCCTGACGGTGCCACCGAGCTGACCGATTGGCTGCCTGACGCCAGGGCCAGGACAGGCATATGTGGCAACTGCTTGGGGACC
>PVIA01014860.1:0-25109 GCA_004024845.1 Tonatia bakeri | reverse complement strand
CTTAGCCCAGTTAATATGGGATCCCAGCAAACCATGAGGCCAATTTATCCCAAACAAGGCTGTCAGCAGGCAGAGTCTGCCCTCAGAGTCCTCCTTCCCTGCCAGTCTGCCCTAAGGGACACCTTCCATTTCAGTTACCAAGTGCTCTACCCAGCACCCTGCTCTGAGGGAAAACCATGTTTTCTAAGTCATACTTAGTTGTAGACTTCCAAAATTTACCAAAGGCTCTGTCTTTTAAGTCAAATCTCTTCTAATGATAGACAAAGCTCAGAGCCCAGGTGAAGGTCCAGACAGATGGGATATCATTGAATCGAGCTCCATCCTTTTCTTTCTGTGACTTTAGGCAAGTTTTTTCTCCTGGATTCCTATTCTAGAATGTGATAATATTCACAATAATATTGATAAAACACAATATAATTACAATGAAAACTACTAATTAAAGTTTCTATAATTCTAAAATATGTGAAGTCAGTAAATCAGTAACTTAAGAAAGTATAATTTACATAGAATGAGATACACCATTTTTAAGTTTACAGCAAATGGGTTTTGACAAATGGATACACACCCATAATGTCTCCGCATGGTAGGAGTTTATCAACTTTATTCTTCTGTTCATAGAACCAGATTTTAATTTTTTGTCTTCTCTTTATATTCATGTATTTTTACCTCTGCTCTTTACTACATGGTTTTATTTTTATTTATTATTAACCAATGTTTTTTTTAGCAGAATGGTAGTAGTTGCTAACTTTCTATTTTCTATTTTCTTACTTAAATGTATTGAGGTGACATTGGCTAATAAAATTATATAGCTGTCAAGAGCACATTTCTATGATATATCACCTACATATTGCATTGTGTATCCCACATATGAGTGAAATCATATGATTCTTAACTTTCTCTGTCTGACTTGTTTCACTTAGCCTGGTATTCTCAGGGCCCATTCATATTGTCACAAATGGCTGTATTTCATCTTTTCATTTGGCTTTATTATACACTTCCTTCTGGGGATAGGAGGGCAGTCTGTTCCAAGCCTCACCCACCTCCTGGTGGTTTGATGACAATCTCTGGAGTTCCATGGCTTGTAGATGCATCACCCTAGTCTCTGCCCTCATCTTCACATGGCATGTGTGCTTGTGTCTCTGTGTCCAAATTCCCCCTTTTTATGAGGACACATGTCATATTGGATTAGGGCCACCCCAATTACCTTACCTTAATATGATGGTCACATTCACAGCCACTGGGGTTAGGACTTCAACATCCTTTGGGGGGTGCAATTGAACCCACCACAAACCCTAGGATTGGAGAAATCTTCTGAGAGAAAACATGCTGCATGATTGAAGCTCTCCAGATTTCCTCCAAAACACCTGCTATTGCCCCTCCTTTCCCTCAGCACCCTCCACCTGTGAAGCACAGATTCCCATGTCCTACTGATGCCCAGATTCAACTAATGCTCCCAGGGGAAAAGCAGTCACACAATTCAACTTTTTGAAGGTCTTCTCTCTGGAGCCTATGCTTTTCACTTAGGTTGTCTCCAGAAGCCCAACAGGTGGTCTCTCTATCGCATTTGACTCTCTAGGTGTTCACAACAAGAGCATTTTGTGCCACAAGTTAGTCAACCTCACCCAGGAGCAGAAGTTCATTTACATATTTTATTATTTATTCAATAAATAGTTATTAACCACACACTAGGGATCACATGTTATTTTAGGCATTGTGGATCTAATGATAAATCTTTTCTAAAAAGACACAAATCCCTAACTTCATATAAACTGTGTTCTAGTATATACACACACACCAAAAAATGAATACAAAACTATTTGACATGTTAGGGAATGATACTCCCTAAGGAGAAAAATGAAGCAGAGATGGAAGAATAGGACATACAGAATGTTAGTAGGTGGTAGTTGCATGTCTATGAGTTAGTCAGAAAACTCATTATTGAGAAGACATATTTTAACAATAAACCAAAGAATATGAGGAGGTAAGCCATGCATATATCCAGAGGACAGGTAATGAAGACACAGAAAACAACCTGTGGGAAGCTCCTCAGGCAGAACCATGCCTGATGTCATGTAAAAAGTTGTCAGGGGCAATGTTTTGTATGTCACATTGGGTCAAACAATTGTTAGAGTGGAGCAGCAGTAGACATCAGCTGGAAATGATGGAGGTATAGTTGAAAATTCGTGCATATGAAACTGAGAGATTTTGAAAGGATTTGAATCATAGGTAATGACCAGGGCTAGTGTACAACCATGGGGGGAGCAGCTGAGACAGATTAAAGGACATGTTCATTATTGTAATTGACATATCAAAATTTCATACTATAAATTTAAACATTTACTTTAAATTGCTTTCAAAGTTTTACCCTAATGACATACTTTTGAATATGTCTTCTCATGTATAGTCTTTTGCTTATTTTTAATAATTTCATCAGAACAAATTTCCATGGTTTGGCGGGATCAGGGGTGGAAGATGAGGATGGCTAGCATGGAGGGGAGGAGTGGGGGGAGAATGGACACAACTGTGCTTGAACAACAATAAAAAAAAGAAGCAAAGAAAGTCAAAAGAGCTTTACAAAGTGGGACAATTAGCATATTAGCCTACATTCAGAGAGAATACAATTTAAATACTCCAGGTATATTAAGGCAGTTTGATTCTCAGAAAATATATTTTCCCTTAGTTATTAATCAAACAGAGAAAGACACAGGGCTTTTCAGATCATGAGAAATGTCAAAGGGCAATTTCTTATATAGTACAAATGGCTTGATCAGTAAAAACTTCCATTAGTGACTGAAGTATCATAAAAAACATTTCCAGGGGATTAAAGAACATAAAATAAGAATATTTTCAAAATTATTAAATATTGCCAAAGAGGCTTCCACTCTGATTGTTTCATTATTTATTACAAATACTTTTATTACAGACAGAACATATTTATAATAAAATCTCCATCAAAATTTACATGGACTCCAGGGTGAAAAAAGGACTCTTCGAAAATTCATAATTTTCCAACTCCACACTCCAAAAGTAACTGTTAATTCCTTGCATATTGTTCCAGGTTTTTCAGGGTCATATGTATCCCTTTTAATGTAAAAACCTGGATCATTTTCCATTGTTTCTAAAATTACAGCAATACAGCATAGATTTCTAATAAAATTTTAAACTGGAACCTTGTCTGATTTATTCAATTAGAATTATGATAGATATTTCTTTTGTTACTGATTTGGAACAACATTTTTGTATATTTTTTACTCCTTACATTTCACTTATTTCAATTATGTTTATTTTTTTCAGTTTGTTTTGTAATATCTTTGTTTTGGCTCTAGCTTTTTTTTCATTTTATACAGTCAAATCTATCAACTTTTTCCCTGTCTACTTTAATCTGTTGCATCACTTTGTGAGTTATCATCCTTATTCTCTCTCATAATATTTCTACGCTTTTTACTATTAATGTCAAATGACCCAGAATTTCGGTCAGTATGACTTTTGATATACTTTTCTTCTTTCTAATTAATCGTCAGTCCTTCAACGAATCAGTAACACTATCAAATCACCATGGATGGTGAGGCTCAGTGGATTGAATGTTGGCCTATGAACCAAGGGGTTGCTGGTTCAATTCGCAGTCAGCATATTCCTGGGTTTTGGGCCAGGTCCCCAATAGGGGGTATGCAAGAGGCAACCACACATTGATGTTTCTCTCCCTGTCTTTCTCCCTCCCTTCTCCTCTCTGTAAAAATAAAACAAAATACTGTTTTTTAAAAAAAATAACACCTTCAAATCAGGCATCATATATGTATTAAGAACCTGTATATACCTGCAGTCAAAATAACAGAAGAAATCTTTTAAAATCCTTTCTTTATTCATTTATTTTTATTGTTGATCAAAAAAATAAATCAAAGATGTCCTCAACCTCTTTACAATCGTGTTGGCAAAATAACATGCCTTTAGATGAGATCACTAACTATATAGGAATTACACCCAATGAATGTAATACTACCAAATAAATATTGGTTCAAAAAATAGAAAAATCCCTGGAGAATGAATTGATTGGTCAATGAAAGTTCAAAAACAAGACAGAAGTGAAGTTAAGGCTTTGTGTGTCAAAATTCCCAACAAGGTTCTCTGAAACTCAATATTCGGTAAGCTTATACTGAGTTGGCCTAAGTGAAATATTTAAATATTAGTCAATAAAATTTCCCATGTACCTCTAGTGAAGTTACACATCTAATTAAAACTTTGCTTGCAGTCCAGTTAAAATAGGATTAGTTGAGTGTGATAAACTAGAGATGCTCTAATAGTTACAAGTTCTGTTTGGCAGTTTCATCGATCTCTGATGACTATAAAAGAAATAATTAATTGATTACTACTTAATTTCAACATATTAATTCCTAATAGAAAGTAAACACCAAATGCAGGGAGCTTTAGGCTGTGAAGACAGGAGGAGTTAGGGGACAACAATGAGCCAAATATC
This sequence comes from Tonatia bakeri, assembly GCA_004024845.1. Taxonomy (NCBI): domain Eukaryota; kingdom Metazoa; phylum Chordata; class Mammalia; order Chiroptera; family Phyllostomidae; genus Tonatia; species Tonatia bakeri. Next base: position 20,638 of record PVIA01014860.1, on the reverse strand, counting down.
ACCAGGGAGAAACATGCATTGGTTCAGGTGAACACAGAGATGACCTCCCTAAAAACTGCTGTCATTTATCAAAACATTGTAAGAGATCAAATTATGGACAGATGTTGGACAATCATGAAGGCCAGGTCATATCATTCTCTTTTCTTGTATGTTCAATGAGCAAAGAGAAGTTTTGGGGACATATGACACGAACTTAGCTGCTGACAACATGTACACATTGGATCAGACCAAGATTTTCGGGGTTTAATCACTGAACTCATTCATGTTTCCTAACACTCCTGCACTTTCCTAACTCTCTGATCTGGGGGGGGCATCACAGCAGTGGTGAATGCATTTTTACCTTCTTCAATTCTTACTTTTACCTCTTGAAATTTTAAGCCAGTTCAAAAGTATTTGACACTACAAGTCTCCTCTTTTTCCCAGATAGACAAATGCCTCTATCACCTATTCACCTGTACTGCAGTGTGTTATTAATTATATATTTAACTGAATAACACAATCCTAGATTACATATTATTCTTGTTCAAACAATTTTCACTTTCGTTATATCATTTGACCTGCACATTCTTTACAAAATAAGTGTGCCCATTTTCCTGGTCCTTTCAATGTGCAAACTTTGACCTGAGATACAGACAGTTTTTCCACTTAGAGGTAAAATCATATGCTATTTCTCTTTCACTGCCTGGCTCATTTACTTAGCATAATGGTCTCCAGTTTCATCCATGTTGTCACAAATGGTAAGAATCTTTCTTTCTTTTCTTTCTGCTGCATAGTATTCCATTCTGTAAATGGATCATAGTTTTTTGATCCATTCATTTACTGGAGAACCTAACCAACAAAACAAACAAACAAGAAAAATATAACCAGAGACATTGATTAAGGACAAATAGACAGTAACCAGAGGGGAGGTGGGAGGAGATAATGGGGAAAAAGGAAAAATGGTTGTCAGGAACATATACACAGGACATGTGGATAAAACCAAAGAGGGGTAAGACAAACGGTGGAGAATGGGGATGACTGGTATAACGAGGAGTGGTAAGGGGGATGGAAATGGAGACAAATGTACCTGAACAAAAATAAAAAATAAATAATAAAGGAAGGAAGCGAGGAAGGAAGGAAGGAAAGAAAAAAGGAGAGAAGTTAGTTTATCCAAGTACAGTTAGGTTAAAATTACAGTGGAGGACTACTAAACAGCCTCTCTCTCTAGCATCATCCTTCCATGTCACATAAGACTTCAAACCCATTTCATGTAAATTTTCTAGGATCATGTAGTTCCTAGAAAAGAGAAGTCCTGAGACCTCCAAGAAAAACATGAATTGATACCTTAATTTTCTGGTCCAACTCCAGAATCAAGTTCTGTATGTTGCATAGTGAAGCAAATTTCAAAGCAGAAAATAGATACCTAAATGAACAAGAGTGTAGAAGAGGCGAGAGTAGAGAATGAGTGAAGTGAGTACAGGATACAGGAGAGTGAGAGTGAGCTGACCCATGGAAAAAAGAGTCAGAGGGAAGGATACAGGAAGACAGAGAGGGGAGGGAGCAAAAGAAAATATTAGGGAAGATAGTTTGATGCAAGATTTCATCACAGAACTCAGCTTCTACCTCCATGACCTAGTGCAATATCACTGCCACCAAACCAGAAAGGGAGTGCAGTTATGAATCATGAGCAAGAGTTCCCCAAAATCTTGAAAATCCAGGTGTGGAGAAAGAACAGCCCTATCCTATTCTCATCCTAAATCTCTTCAAGTGAGCGGTCCCACAAGACAGAAACTTCTGCCAATCTGGCCTCAATGTCATCTACACTTTATTGACCCCTCAGGGAGCAGAGACACTTTTGAGAGTGCTGAAGTCAAGGAAGACTTAGGGACCCTGGACCACTCTAACTCTTCACTGCAGGAACTACATTCAGCAGCTCCATCATGTCTTAGAATACACACTGAGTATAGATTCCATTGAATCACTCTCATCTCTCATTACAAACTACCATTATTCTTTTGCACTTACTCCTCATGGCATTTTTCACTTCCTTGTTCCTGATGGTATAAATCAAAGGATTGAGCAAGGGTGTGAGGATGGTGTAAAATATTGTCACCATTTTGTCAAAGGAGAAAGTGGATGGAGGTCGGGTATACATGAATATGCAGGGGACATAGAACAAAACCGCAACAGTAATATGAGATCCACAAGTGGAGAGAGCTTTCCACTGTCCTTCAGTACTGTGGGTTCTCAGAGAGCACAAGATGATACCATAGGAGACAAGCAACAAACAGAAGATTATGATGCACATAAACCCACTGTTGGCCACCACCAAAAAGCCAAAGACATGAGTGTCAGTGCAGGACAGCTCTACTAGCAGGTACAAGTCACATATGAAATGATCGATGACATTGGGGCCACAGAAGGGCAGCTGTAGAGCAAAGAGAATTTGTATTGTGGAATGCAGGAAGCCCCCTGTCCAGGCCACCCCCATCAGAATGCCACAGAACCTCCAGTTCATGATAGAAGAGTAATGCAAGGGTTTGCAGATGGCCACATAGCGGTCATAGGCCATGACTGTGAGGACAATCCCCTCCACTCCAGCAAACCAGTGTCCAGCAAAGAGCTGGGTCATGCAGCCCTCAAAGGAGATGGTCTTCCTCTCATAGAGAGAGTCCACAATCATCTTTGGGGCAATGGCAGTGGAGAAGCAGGCATCCAGGAAGGACAAGAAAGCCAAGAAGAAGTACATGGGGGAGCTCAGGAGTGCTGAGCTGCTGCTGATGGTCACCACAATTAGCAAGTTGCCCCCGAGAGTTGCCATGTAGATGAACAAAAATATAACAAATACTATTTTCTGAATGTTTGGGTTCTGTGAAAGCCCCAAAAGGACAAACTCAGTTACAAAGCTTTGGTTTTGCATGATTTCCAAGGAAATTCTAAATGCTACCATAGTAAGCATATAAATTCTGCAATTGTGAGAAAAAGAAAAATTCACCTGGGAGCTGTTTATGGTATCATTGTATCACAATCTTGGACCAGTTGGTGCATCCATGTGAAAAGCGGATTACATGCTTCTGTTGTAAATGAGAACAGAAAATTAGAAATCTGTTAAAAGTTGTAGTGGGAGGTCAAGCAGAAATCAGGAGGAGATGAATTACTCAATACTTTAAATTAGCCAGAGCTTATTTATAGGAGAAGTATTCATATACAGTAGAGAAGAGACATACTTTTAATCTCCACTGCCAAAACATATCACTTAGCAGTGGTTCCCTGGAGTGAATTGTTGAAGAGGATTCCGAAGCCATATCCACACTGAGCCAGAGAACTTGTCATTTATTGGTCATTCCTGACATTAGTATGGCATCAGAAGGGGGTGACTCACATGCGATCACTCACCAGGAGATGACCTTATCTACAAAGAGAAGAAGAAATAACCTCTAGTTTAAGAGTCGTTTGAAAATCATTGCTAGTTATGCAAGTTTTTTTTTTTAACTCTGAAGTGAATTGGGCCTAAGATGAATGCAGAAAGCAGAATGACAGCTATCAGAGGGAAGGAAGGTTAGAGGACTGGGTGAAAAGGTGAAAAGATTAAGAAAAGAAACTCATAGACACAGACAATAGTATGGTGATTACCAGATGGAAGGAGAGGTGGGCACAGGGAGTATGCAGAAGAGGTTAAAGGGTGAATAAATGACAATAGAAGGAGGCTCGACTTTTGGTGGTGAACACAGGATACAATATACAGGTGATGTATTATAGAATTGTACACTTGATGTCTATATAATTTTATTAACCAATGTCACCCCAATAAATTCATTGAAACACAAAACAAAAAAGATGAATTAATTCACCCCCTATAATAAAGGAAAGTGCCTTGCCTAGTTCTACACTAACACATAACAAGTATGCACATGCTGAGTTGGGTTCTTTCTTCACTCATCATTTAAAATAAAAACAGTTGTTTATGAAAAATAATAATACCTACTTAAGGGTATTGTCAACATGACCAACTTAACTAATGTAAAGAAAGCAGCTGTTCAAGAAATAGTCCTAGGAAACAGTCCATGTTATATCTTATTATCTCTATTTTCCTGGAAGACAATCCATGCTTAAAGAGAAAACGTCAAATAACATGCTGGGTCTGGAATTGAAATACAGAATCCCGGCACCAACACTTATGTATTCCTAATAGATCAAGACAGAAAGGAGCAGAGCTGGCTGTTCTGCTTTCTTCATCCACCTGTGGAAATCAAAGTCTTCTGATTCCTTTCCTCATGCTCGAAGGAGGACGCTTGATCACACAGAGCAAGTGATGTAGATTCAGAAAGTAATAGTCCAATTACTACAGATACAAATTGGCAACAACCACATAGGTAAGGAATGGAAAGAGTATGTTGAATATAGCTAAAGTCTTGAGGCTTTTTAAAATATTTACTAATTATTTATACTATGTGGCCCAATCTGATATTGTATAACTTGTTGTTTATATGACTTTATTGCAAACTGAGCATGTTCATGTATAACCTATTGCTCATTCCACAGGATTATGGTGAGTGACAAATTGGCAAAATGTAAAACTTGCTTATCACAAGTGTTCTCACCAATTTTAGTCACTATTCTCTCACGTAGCAAGACAGCCACCTCACCCATGAGTCTTCTAGATAGTTACTCCAACAATTGTCTATTTTCCATAGCTAGACTTCAGTTTTTGAGAACAGATGTGTCCTCACTTGTACATATAACAGAAATTTATTTCTCAAATGTTTGTGTACATATACATATAATCTGTGTGTTAGATCAGTAAATAAAATAATAATGAGGCTTACTGTGAGAATTAAAAATAACCTGGTCTTTGGGAAAACCATTCAAAGCTAACAGAAACAATTTACAATGAAGATACAATTGTTTATAATATATGTCCTCATGCTTACTTTAAAATAACCATTTCCATTACATTCCCAAGGTACTAGACATTCTTAAAAAATGCTGCACTGTGAACACCCTATTCAGCTACAAATCGTCACCCAGAAAATAATAGTATAAAGCAAATGCTAGAAGGTCATTGGATAAATCAAAGACCATGTGTTAAAAAACAGAAGATACCAATGTTTGATCCAGCAGTTATCAGCTTGTCAGCAATAAACATAGTGGGCATATATTCTTTCAAATGAGTGTTTTGGGTTTTTGCAGATAAATTCGCAAAAACAGAATCACTGGGTCATAAGGCAACTACATTATTAATTTGTTGAGGTAACTCCATAGTGTTTTCCACAGTGGTTGCATCAATCTGCATTCCCACCAACCATGCACCAAGGTTCCCTTTTCTCCACATCCTCACCCTTACTGAAGGTACATTTACACAATAGCATACTACTGGGCTGGAAAAAAGAAGAAAAGCTTACCCTTTGCGACAGTATGTATGGACCTGAAGAGCATTATGCTGAGTGAAGTAAGCCAGTCAGAGAAAGACAAGCACTACATGATCTCAGTCATATGTGGAATCTAGTGAACAAAATGAATGAACAAACAAAATAGAGACAGACTCATAGATAGAACAGGCTGATTGCTGTTGAGGGTGAGGGCTGCTTGGTGGGAGAAGTGAGGGGACTGAGCAAAAAAAAAGAAAGAAAAGAGGACACTCATGGCCATGAACAACAATGTGGTGATTTTCAGGGAGAGAGAGGTGGGGGTGCAGTGAGGAGGGTATGGGGAGATAAATGGTGACAGACAGAAACTACACATAGGGTACTGAACACACAATAGAGTGTACAGATGATGTGTTGTTGAATTGTGTGCCTGAAAATTATATAAATTTGTTAACCAGGTTACCCAAATCAACTCAATAAAAAGGGAATAAATTATATTAATTCTAAACTTGCAATAAAACTACTTGATTTCATGTAATCCTTTCAGAAATGTTTTAACAAATACTTCCAGGATTGTAACCTTGTTTCTATTCCTTTTTTTAGATCCCAATCTTAAAACATTTTCTAAAGATGAAATGCAGTGGTGTAAATTCTGTAATTGAAGATGATGCATGTTTTTCATAACAGTAAAACTTTAGAAATATATAAAATGTTCAATAATGGGAAGATGTTTCTGCAAATCAGAGTACTAGAAATTAAGATGCTGTGAATACTAAATAATATCAGGACATAGATGGTGAGGCATGTTTACAATATGTCAAATGAGAAAATAAAAAATTGTAATAATTCTGCTTCTTTGCACAGACATTTGAATATAATTTTAAATTTTAGCAGAGAATATATGGTAGACTTACTTTTGGTATGTAGAGTTAACATTAAGGGTTAAGCTTAAGCCCTAACTGGTGTAGCTCAGTGGGTGGAGCATCATTCCAAAAGCCAAAAAGAATCAAGTTGAAAGCCCACAACACCATATTATCCTCTATCTAAATAGTTAAAAACAAAGGAGATGAGTTTTGAGTATAATTTTATAATCTCCAGTATAGTTAATTTGCACAAGTGGAACTAACATGCTAACATATATAGAATCTTACACTAAAAATCATAAACTAATGTAAACCTTCCATAAATAGCCAGATCATTGGCCCAGTCCTTCCCAATCTCTATACTCACTTTGAAATCAGTTTGAAGCTCATACAGTCCTATAGGAAGCAGCAGATTCTGTTCATACTTTCCCTAGAAGATTCCAAGGTCTTTCCTTTCTTCATAGCCATGTATTTTAATACACTTGAGCTGCACCAGATTGCACAGGGCCCCTCCCAGCCATGGACTGTGGGCTTTAGGCCACCTCGTGGGGCTGTTGCTTTGGGAATTTGGCCTCACCTCTCTCCCCAGTGCCCACTATTTCTTTCTCATCCAGTTTGGCAGCAAACTAATGCTACCATCCATTGTTCCAAAAACAATAGAAATTCCTGTTTCAACTTCAAAGTATATATAATATTCAAAACTATAAGAAAAATTAGTAGTAAGGTTATCATAAGTATTACTTTGTAGTTATATTCCAAGCAGTGAATTTTAGATGCATTTATACATACCTATATGTGCATATCAGTCACATTTGCATGTATTTTTCTTAGTAAATATAATTATTAAAAACTAAAAGAATAGATTAAAACCACATTCAAACTACCATCCTCATTAAGTTCCCTAAGTCCACTGTATTCTTTACTTTAGCAGTTACACATTTTTTTCTCTATCTAGCTAGTCATGTTTCTTTTTGACTATTTGGGAAATATTCTCTTTAGATTTCAGAGCCCTTTCTCTCTAGTCCATAATCTTGTGCTGAAGTCCCTAAATATCTCAACTTGTACAACCTTACTGATTCTAGAAAAAAAAATAACGTTTCTCTGTGCCCACCTACATCCTTCCTGATGGATGCCTGAACCGTCTTTTCTTCTATTGCCCTAGTGATTTAGTTCTCTTTAAGAAAGAGACAAAGCCACAACCACTAGCACTAAAGCATTTTAGGTTCAGCCATGCAACTATTCCTGAACAGTTCTGGGGCAGAAATCTGAGGCTATCAAATACACTTGGGGAAAATTAAATGAACATATTTAAAATTAGGAGATTCTGCTCTGTGACTTGAGTGAGACATTCTTTCCTACCCTTAATGAACTGCTATGTGCCTTTGCTGGGGATTTAGAACTGGGAATATTAGTGCAATATTATATCAATAACTGTGAATGGTAAACAGCAGTTGAATCATCATGCTCCTACAACAGGATTCTTTATATAGCCTCTGAAAATCCCACTTTTGAATCTAAAACACCAGGATGGGAATATTCAAAACTACATCAGGACATTCATCCTCATATGAATGATCATTGAGAATACAACTAGAAAGAATAAAGTAAATAAATGCTGTTAGAAAGTCAAGACAGAAATATGCACTTGTTGCATTTCTAAGGTATTTGGATTTAACGTAAAGATGAAAAACTGAAGACAGGTCTGATTTCATTGGACTTCAGTTCATAGAACCTCCTAACCTTCCAAAAACAGTTTGCATTCTAACAGCTGCTATTTACTGAGCATGGACAATATTCTGTGTCAAGCACTCTCCTATTGACTCCACATGTATTATTGGTTTTTAAACCCTCTCATCTTGGTAATATAATCCCCATCAATAATAAATATTCTGAGAGCCAGAAAGGTTATGTAACTAGTCCAAGTGTGCACAGTTAAATGATAGACTCACATGTTGCATTAACCCTCATACCTGGACCATGACACCATATTTTTAAGTACAGCATCACAACTTTGCATTTTCTCTGAAAAGGAAAAACTGTGAATTATAGATCTCACCATATGTGAGTTCCTTGAAAATGCTGGCAATGGCCATTTCTATTCTCTATAAATAAAAGTCCACTCAGTTGCTGGAAAAAAAATGTGAAGGTCTTTCCCAAGTCTTACTTTTACATCTGAGAGAGAGGAAGAACATCTCTGGCAGACAAACTAGAGAATATTCCCTGATGCCTCAAGCACTGTCTTCAACATTGTCTCAGGGAAAACAATCAATAAAAAAGAAAAGTTTCTTCCTTGATTTCAATTGGAATTTAAAGAGGTTTCCCAGAGAGAGCATGGACCTTTAGAATTGCCTCTGAATTACTGGCATGGCTTGGAAATTGGAAATCAAGGAAGCTAAAAGAGTGAAAAGAAGAACATGGCCCTCGCCCCAAAATAAAAGGAGAAAGCCTTAAGGATAATCTTCAAAATGTGACTTGTTATGTGTTCTGTGTTTGAATATGTTCACGCCATGCTAGTGAGGTGAATTCTGAAGTGGAAAGACTAGAGGAGGCAGAGTCTAAAAGACTTACCTTTATTGCTTAGCTGGATTGAGTTTCACTTTTTTCAGTAAAAAAATAGAGTAAAGATCCAATAAAACTTGTTTCTACATTCAGAGAGTTAAAACATATAAGGACAAACTGTTTCATAGTTGACCTTGAACAATTGTAGCTCACTCCCTTAACTTAACATTTTCACTGAATTGAAAGTCCAAATTCAACTAAAGTATGCTTATACAATAGATCCAAACAACATTTATCTTACTAATTTTTAGAAGTAAACATACTTGCTTCCTTACATGCTGTCTTAAGTATTAAAAATAATCAGATGACAGTTGATCCTCATGAGAAAATCTTGATGGTGAGTGCAAAGGGACATAACATTCTTTAAAACTATTCCCATACCAGCAAAACTCCACCTACTGAGAAGGTCAGACTACCTGACATTTCCTCCTCCAGTTCCTGCACCTTCCAACTTTGCTGTTGACCATTTATAACTTGTGCCTCATCAGTCTCCTCACTCCTCCACTGAGTAGTCAGTATGGCCCATGAGATACAATCACTGGCTGTAGTTTCCATCTTCAAACACTCTTCTCTGTCTTAGAGTGGGAAGAACATTTACTCAGTACTCTTCTTATCTTTACCCCTGGTTTACTCTCATCTCCTAAACAAGTATCATTTAGTCCAGATTCTGTAAAATTGATTCTCACCAGCTGCTGCAGACTTGACCATATTTAATAGATTAAGTGTTGATTATATCTCTTCCAGACCTAGACTTTGTAGAAAAATGTTCTATTTCTTATGAATTTAATAGTGATGAATAAAGTGGACACACATGTACAAAGAACAGACGTATTGTCCTCTGACATTACTTTATGGTCAAATTACAGAAGTCATTCCCCCAGATGACCAGTGAGTTTAAGAAAGGTTTATTTGTAAAATGTAACATAGGCAAAACGTCATAGTGAGAAGCTTTGCTTTATACAGTATTATATAGAAATGTAAAGTGCCCTGATATTTTCCATGTACACAGAAGGGCATTGTTGCTGAAATATGTGGCTACATATGACATAAATCTACAAAAAATTTGAAATAACTTTCTTGAAGGATAAAATAAATCTCTAAGGCTGCTGATATTATCGATAGATGTAAACAGCCAAGTGCGTTTTGTTGGAAGATAGTAAAACTGAATTTTGGAAGACCTGAATTCAAGTTGTGTAGCTGAAACTCTTAGCTGTGTGAACTGAGGCAAGTAAAAAAGCAAACCTCCCTTGGCTTCAGTTTGCTTCTCTATAAAATCAGGATAGTAATATGGAATCTGCCGTCTTAGTACATGGATGAGTCACCTAACTCATCTAAATATCTCTGATTGATAATAAAGCATTTATTTAATGTAAATATATGTAATCACACCTCCAGAGAAACGGCTTTGGAACCTAAGCATATGCACTTTTCTTGAGATTAGTTAAAAGAATGTTCACCATTGTTGCTTGAAATAGCTCCTCAAATCTTTGAAAGTAAAAAGAAAAAAAAACTTCCTTTTATACAAGAAAAACTGTGCGCCATAAGGAATTTAAGAAAATAAGACCAAATTAAGAGTAATTTGCATAACTTCAAATTTTATGGCTTATTTTTTTGCCAAGAAAAGAAATGGAGATAGGTCATGAATTATTATCTGTTCCTTCTGTGGGGGTCTTTCTTTTCACTTTTGGTAGATACATACTGCCAAGAAGGGAAAAACTGAACAGGGATTCTCTAATTCCCCATATATCCCTTTCCCCATATATTCTAAGAATTTTTATCCCCTTTTTTATCCTAAGAACCCTGAAATACCAATCCAAAAGAACCTATGCACCCCAATGTTCATAGCAGCACAATTTACAATAGCTAAGTGCTGGAAGCAACTTAGGTTCCCATCAGTAAATGAATGGATCAAAAAACTATGGTACATTTACACAATGGAATTCTATGCAGCAGGAAGAAAGAAGGAGCTCCTACCCTTTGCAACAGCATGGATGGAACTGGAAAGCATTATGCTAAGTGAAATAAGCCAGGCAGTGAAAGATAAATACCACATGATCTCACCTTTAACAGGAACCTAAACAACAAAACAAAGAAACAAGCAAAATATAGTCAAAGACACTGAAATAGAGAACAGTTTGACAGTGACCAGAGGAAACAGGGGAGGGAATTTCAGGGAAATTTCAGGGGAAAAGGGGAAGGGTTTAGAGGAACAAATATAAAGGATACATGGACAAAAACTAGAGAAGGGGTGGAAATGGGATGGGGTTGGGGAGGGATGCATAAGTGGGCTGGCATGGGAATAAAAGACAGGAAACTATACTTGAACAACAATTAAAATAAAATTAAAAAATAAAAATAAAAGAATCCTAATATCAAAGTCCTATGGAAAAGCCAATTTAATCCACATAACATGTATGAAGAATTCTGAAACATAGCATGAGACTCTGGAGAAAAACTTACTCTAACAGTGATGTCCAACCTCTGGTCTATGGGCTGCATGAGGAGTAGGATAGCTATAAATACAGCCCCACACAAAATTGTAAATTTACCAAAAACATTACGAGATCTTTTTGTGATTATGTGTCACAGTGTATTTAATGTGTTGCCCAATAAAACTCTTCTTCCCAGTGTGACCCAGAGACACCAAAAGGTTGGACACCCTGCTAGAATCATCACACTAGGGATTTATCATTGATTTTTCCACTGCATACCCTGAGTCTATGCACATGAACATCGAAGCTGTAGAAAAGCACATTAAAAGTTATCAAAAGCATTAATAGCAGAATAATCTCTAGGACCATCTATGCTGTTGCAAAACATAGTGTTCCTTCATTTTGATGGCAAGTATTCCATTGTGTAAATGTACCACAGCTTTTAAATCCACTCATCTACCGATGGGCACTTGGGCTGTTTCCAGATCTTGGCTATTGCAAATACCACTGCTATGAACACAGGGTGCATATATTCTTTCAATCATGATGGTCTGAGGAAAGGAGGGTGAGGGATAAGTGAAGGTGGGCAAAAGGGGGGAAATGGCACAATTATAATACTGTAAACAATAAAAACAAAGTTTAAAAAAGATATCAAAAGTACCTACCAAAAAGCTGAATGATTAGTAAGTGCTCAACAAGTGCTAGTTTCTGGGCCTCTTTTTTTCCCTACCAATGATCTGCAAAATTTGTTAATTCTCTTTCACAGTGTGCAATAGATATAATCCTCCCCATTTATACATCATCATGTTCTTGGCATTTCAACAGGCTAAGCTACTCTCTTCTTCAACAACCTCCAAATGGCATTTTTCCCCTCTGTGTTTCTCACTGTGTAAATGACAGGATTAAACATGGGAATTAGGATTGCAAAGAACACCTTCACCAACTTATCCACAGGGTAGGTGACAACAGGACAAATGTAGGTGAATATGCAAGGCACAAAAAAAAAAGAATACAACTACTATAAAGTGGGCTCCACAGGTAGGGAGGGCTTAGTGCTATCCTTCAGAGCCATGGGATTTCAGGAAGCTCAGGATGATTATGTAAGAGGTGACCAGCATGGAAAAAATAAGCAAGCACATGGCTCCACTATTGGCTACCACTATCATTCTGAGCCTATAGGAGTCTCTGTAGGGAAGTTTCAGCAGTGGGAAGAGATCACACATGAAGTGGTCAATGACATTACTACCACAGAAGAGCACGTTGACTATGAGAACAACCTGTACAGTGGCATGAAGGACACCCCAATCCAGGCCACCACACCAGGAGGCAGCAGAGCCCCTGCTCCATGATGGTCACATACTGAAGAGTCTTGCAGATGACCACATAGCGGTCATAGGCCATGACAATGAGGGGGATGATCTCTGAGCCTCCCAGGAAGTGCTCCACAAACAGCTGAGTCAGGCAGCTGCTCAAAGAGATGGTTCTCCTCTGAAACAAGAGGTCAATGATCATTTTGGGGGTGGTGACATAGGTGTAAAGGGCATCTATGAAAGACAAGCAAGTGAGGAAGAAGTACATGGGAGCTGAAAGTGTGGGGCTCAGGGAAATGGTAATAACAATGAGCAGATTGACCAGAACAGTAAATAGGAAAATGAACAAAAGAAAATAAACAGTATTTTCTGCAATTGCGGATTCTGTGTGAGTCCCAAGAAAATAAACTCAGTCACATTGTTGGGATGTGTGAGGAGATCCATGTAAGAAGTAACACTTTCTTGGTGCCTAAATTACCTATGAAGAGATAAAGAATGAGACCTGTTAATCATAAAGGATTGTTGTCTGAATTTCACAAAACAGAAATAGGATACTGCTGTAAATGTGGAGCATGTCCTTGGCACCTTTCACCCCACTAATCGTTTCAGCTCCTTCTCACTTCTTCCATAATGCTTTCCATCTACTCAGACACATAGTACCTGCCACTTAAAAAATATCTATGGGGCAACATTTGATGTGTAATTTACCGAAAAACTACTGGGTCATATACAGCAGATCTGGGTTCTCTTTCTGGTTCCAACTCCACGTGACTTTGGGAAGTCAGTTCAGTGCCCCATGCTTCCCAGCCTTCCCCTGTATCTGTACAAATTGAAAATCTCAGATGCATTTTGTAAGTTGTGAATTGCTACCCACAACACTTATTTCTTCTTCTAGAATTTATATTTGAACCCATAGTTCCAACTGGGGAGAAAGACATGGTAAATAAGCACCTATTATCAGCAGACACGTGGAAGTGGTTGGAAGATACACCCTCCCTGGTATCTTCCATCACTCATATGCTGTTCATGGATATTTCCTCGCTGGCCCTAGCACAGTGCCTAGCATAATATCTGCAGCATCTGGCACATATTGGGTGATGAATAATTCGTCAGAAAATTGCTACCCTCTCTCATCTCCCTGTGTAAGAAGGGGCCTTCTTGCTCCCCCAGACTGTAAACCTAGGAATTCAAGTGCTTTCATCCCCAGGTCTGTTTGTCATTGCTCTCTGTTTTATGAGAAACATAAATAAGCTTTTGAAGGAAAGCTGCATTTTAGTTTAATAGATTATTGTCTAGAAATTTAAAAATAGTTCATTTTTCTTGTTTAAAACTCTTCTAACACAATTTTAACATAGTCACATTCAGTAAATTTACAGTTTCCATAGACTGGGATCCAAAACAACCCTTGGGTAGGTGGTCAATATATGAGGACCTATCAAGCAGAGGAAGTCCTTATTTTGAAAGTTTTAAAAATGTAGAAATTTAATGTAGAGAATAGAAGTTGTTTGCTACATAAGACAGATAGTGTATCACACATATAAATACAATCATATATATTGAGTACTTACTTTAAGTACCTAATACACAATCACTCATTCAACAGATATTTATTGGATAATTACTATGCATATATTAATGTATGTTTGTCCACATAAATCATAAAAAGTGTCCTTGTAGCTTTGGCTGGTGTGGCTCAGTGGATTGGGTGCCAGCCTGTGAACTGAGAGTCACCAGTTCAATTCCCAGTCAGGGCACATGCCTGGGTGGCAGGCCAGGTCCCTAGTAGGGGGCGTGCAGGAGGCAACCACACATTGACGTTTCTCTCCCTCTCTGTCTCTTCCCCCTCCCCCCACTAAAAATAAATAAATAAAGTATTTTTCTAAAAAAAAAAAAAAGAGCATCCTTGTTAAATGCCTTTGGTAACCACTCTCCAACATTTTATTACCAAACAACAGCAGCTGATCCATCCATGGTATGAATGATTCTCACCACTCCTGTAGGTTTCTGCTATAGGCATTCTCATGTCTCCTTGTCCCAACCTCCCAGTACATCCTTCATCCATCATGCCTGGGTACAGGAAGATGTACCATCACTAATAGAATGAGGAAACATGGGGACAATAATTTTCCAAAAGAAAGAGGGGAGAAAAGATAAATATATTCTGAAAAAATATTTCTTTTCCTTTTAAAAGTAAATGGATGAAGAGCTATATTTTTTAATTACCCAAAATGAAAATATTATACACATGTGAAAACAAAGTGCAGCAGCTTCATTGAATTCCCTTCTGTATTCTGAGGTGGACTCCCCTAACAGAGCAGAAAAAAACATAGTGCATGTAGTGAAAATAAGATATAATAAAAATGGTCTAGAAATAGCTATGAAAAAATAAAAGTTACCCGTCTTTTTTCTTTAGCTCTTCAATATTCTTTGTAGGAGTAAACTGTAAAGACAGATTTATAAAAGAGAAAAATTGTTAGGTACAAATATGTTCAACACAATTATTAAGAACTGCGGAAAATCAGAAACAGCTTGGAATGTCCTACATTAAGATACGAACAAGTAAAATATTGTACATTTCTTTGAAAAATATGTAGGCTTTAACAGAGATTATTTTAAAAATTGTGTAATACCAGAAGAAAATTCTGACGTTATAATATTCAGTGGAGAAAAATTTGAATCTATAATGTGATCTAATTTAAATATTTATCAGCAAAAAAGACCTCAAACATCTTTACTTCTACATTTATCATATTGAATTGATTATATCTTTCCTGATTCGTGACATACTGAAAAAGAGATTTAAAACTAACATTGGTGGGGACAGGGGTGATTATGGGATTTCTAAGATGCATTTAAACTGGGGTTCTATAATTATGTGATTATTTTTTTTTGGGGGGGACAGGGTTGGGAATCTCATCTATGAACTTGTCTGACATAGCTCCATGATCAGGGCCTTGGACAGCGGTTAGATCACCAAGAAAGGAGACAGGATGCAAGTTTAAAAATGACAAACAGCTCAGCTCCTGTGTCTTTCTTGGCTCATAAATGCCACCTCTGGATAAGGCCCTTCTCCCAGGCCTTACAAGAGTGCTACTGCGTATCCTTTGTAGGCAAATTCCATGACCTTTCTTAGCTGTGGCTAATTAGACCTCAGGGGTATTTCACCATCATTAGCAGATCTTGCCAACAAACCAATTATTTCATATAACTTAGCTGAACTTTGAGAAATTTTATGGCATTCATCTTTAATGTTTAATTGTCTCCTTAAGTCTACATAAAGATGAAAAATCATGGCAAAAGGTAAAAAAAGTTGGCCATTAATGAATTTGGATATATGACA
This sequence comes from Tonatia bakeri, assembly GCA_004024845.1. Taxonomy (NCBI): domain Eukaryota; kingdom Metazoa; phylum Chordata; class Mammalia; order Chiroptera; family Phyllostomidae; genus Tonatia; species Tonatia bakeri. The sequence goes on along the minus strand of PVIA01014860.1, from coordinate 4,789 downwards.
ACAAGTGAACCTAAAATGGAGTCTGTATATTTGGTATTGTACAAGTTAAACATTTAGGTACATAACTAACTATATGACTTTTAAATTTTTCATTATATTAGTTTGATTTTTTAATCAATCCAACACACATGGTGATCATAATTTTTAAATATTGTCAATGTATTATGAAGACAGATTCAATTGAACTTTCTGGTGGACTTGAGTTCCTCCAAAGTGTTTGGACCACAACACCTGAATACAAAGCTTTCCTTACTGCGACAATTGCTAGTCTAGAAGCCAACATTTGTTTGAGCGCTTATCAAGTGCCAGGCACATTTAATCTTTATGTCAACATTGACTCACATACTATTATTATCTTTATTCAAAAGATAAAATAACTAAGAGTAAAGAAGCTGTTTGATTTAAGTGAGTAGGCTGTGACCCCTGCCTTCCATTGACTTAAACAGCAAATGTAATTCCTTCAAATGCAATGAAACTCCAAAACATTGACTGTATGCTGTAAAAGGAAGACAAGCTGACTCAAAAAAATGACTGTGAGAGTGAAGACACTACTAGCTCAGTAAATGGCACAAAGTATATACAAAGCAGTTTTTAAGTGCAGATTATCATCACTGACTGTGAAATAGATGATATTTGACCATGACTGTTAAAATTGTGTTATTTCTATGAGGTTGTACCTATGCCATCCAAATCAATGAATTATTTAAAAGAATGAAAACATAATCATATCCATATAATAGGGATACCGGAATGTGAAGAAGATGACCAAGGGATAGAAAACCTACTTGAAAAAGTAATGAAGGAAAACTTTCCCAATTTGATAAGAGAAAAAGTCACACAAATCCAGGAAACACAAAGAGTTCCAATCAAGAGGAACACAAAGAAGCCCACCTCAAGACACATCATAATTAAAATGGCAAAATTTCAAGACAAAGAGAGAATATTAAAGGCAGCAAGGGAGAAAAACGAAGTAACATACAAGGGAGCCCCAATAAGGCTAACAGCTGTTTTCTCAATGGAAACACTTCAAGCCAGAAGAGAATGGCAAGAAATACTGCAAGTAATGAGAACCAGAGGCCTGCAGCCAAGGCTACTTTACCCAGCAAGGCTCGCAATCAAGATAGAAGGTGAAATAAGAAGCTTCTCAGACAAAAGAAGTCTAAAAGAATATACCTCCACTAAACCAGCTCTGCAGGAGATACTAAAGGGTCTGATTTCAGGAAAGGAAGGAAAAGAGAAAGAAAGAGAGGAACACCCGTACATAAATGGCAATGAATAAGTGCCTATCAATAATAACATTAAATGTAAATGGATTAAATGCTCCAATCAAAAGACATAGAAGAGCTGAATGGATAAGGAAACATGACCCACACATATGCTGCCTACAAGAGATCCACCTCAGGAGAAAAGACCTGCACGGGCTGAAAGTGAAGGGCTAGAAACAAATTTTCCAAGCAAATGGACAGGAAAAAAAAGCCGGGGTAGCGATACTCATTTCAGACAAAATAGACTTCCAAACAAGGGCCATAAAAAGAGACCCAGAAGGTCACTTCATAATACTCAAGGGAAGAATCCACCAAGAAGACATTAGTATTGTAAATATATATGCACCCAACATAAGAGCACCCAAATACATAAAGAAAATCCGAGAGGACTTTAAGAAAGATACTGACAACAACACAATTATAGTGGGGGATTTTAACACCCCACTCTCAAAAATGGACAGATCTTCCAAACAAAATATCACCAAAGATATCATGGCATTGAACAATACCCTAAACGAAATGGACTTGACTGATCTATTTAGAGCCCTCCAACCCAAAGAAGCTAAATACACATTCTTTTCAAATGTACATGGAACATTTTCAAAGATAGACCACATGATAGGGCACAAAGCAAGACTCAACAAGGTCAAGAAAATCGAAATCATACCATGCATTTTTTCAGATCACAAGGGAATGAAACTAGAAACCAACCCTAAGGAAAAAAACCCAAAATACTCAAAATCATGGAGATTCAATAGCTTGCTATTAAACAATGAATGGGTCAAGGATGAAATTAGGGAAGAAATCAAAAGGTTTCTGGAAAAAAATGAAAATGAATTTACAACAACCCAAAACTTATGGGACACAGCAAAGGCAGTATGGAGAGGGAAGTTCAAAGAAATACAGGCATACCTAAAAAAGATAGAAACATTTCAAACAAACAACCTAACCCTACGTCTGCAAGAATTAGAGGAACAACAACAAAGACAGCCCAGAGCAAGTAGAAGGAAGGAAATAACCAAGATCAGAGCATAATTAAATGACATAGAGACTAAAAGAACAATTCTAAGGATCAATGAATCCAGGAGCTGGTTCTTTGAAAAGATAAACAAAATTGACAAGCCTTTAAGTAGACTCATCAAGAAAAAAGAGAGAAGACCCAAATAAACACAATCAGAAATGAAAGAGGAGAGATTACAACTGACACCACTAAAATACAAAGAATTGTAAGAAATTACTACGAAGAACTGTATGCCAAGAAATTTGAAAACCTAGATGAAATGGACAAATTTCTAGAAAAATATAATCTTCCAAAACTCAATGAAAAAGAAGTAGAAAACTTGAACAAACCAATAACAGCAAAAGATATTGAAACAGTAATTAAAAAACTCCCAACACACAAAAGCCCTGGACCAGATGGTTTCACAGGAGAATTCTACAAAGTATTTAAGGAAGAGCTAACCCCTATCCTGCACAGACTATTCCAAAAAGTTCGAAAAGATGGAAGACTCCCAAACTCTTTTTATGAGGCCAACATCATCCTAATTCCAAAACTAGATAAGGACACAATGAAGAAAGAAAACTTCAGGCCAATATCTCTGATGAACATTGACGCTAAAATCCTCAACAAAATACTGGCAAACTGCATCCAACAATACATTAAAAAGATCATCCACCATGATCAAGTGGGTTTCATAACAGGCATGCAAGGATGGTTCAATATTCACAAATCAATAAATGTAATACATCATATAAACAAAAGCAAAGACAAAAATCACATGATCATTTCAATAGATGCAGAAAAAGCATTTGATAAGGTACAGCATCCATTTCTGATAAAAACACTCAGCAAAGTGGGAATAGAGGGAACATTTCTCAACATAATAAACGCCATTTATGACAGACCTACAGCCAGCATCATACTCAATGGACAAAAACTAAAATCTTTTCCACTAAGAACAGGAACAAGACAAGGCGGACCACTTTCACCACTTTTATTCAATATAGTATTGGAAGTTTCAGCCACAGCAATCAGACAAGAAAAGGAAATAAAAGGCATCCAAATCAGAAAGGAGGAAACAAAACTGTCATTGTTTGCTGATGACATGACAGTGTATGTAGAAAATCCTATAGACTCTACCAAAAAACTACTTGACCTAATAAACGAATTTGGCTAAACAGCGGGATACAAAGTCAATATCTAGAAATCAAAGGCATTTCTGTACATCACCAATGAAACAGCAGAAGCAGAAATCAAGAAAAAAATCCCATTTGAAATAGCAAAAAGAAAAATAAAATAGCTAGGTATAAACCTAACCAAAGAGGTAAAAGACCTATATTCAGAAAACTATATACCACTGAGGAAAGAAATCAAGGAAGACAAAAACAAATGGAAACATATACCATGTTCATGGATTGGGAGAATTAATATCATTAAAATGTCCATACTACCCAAAGCAATCTACACATTCAACACGATACCTATTAAAATACCAATGGGTTATTTCACAGACATAGAACAAACACTTCAAAAATTTATATGGAACCATAAACGACCCCGAATATTTACTGCAATATTGAAAAAGAAGAGTAAAGTAGGAGGGATCACAATACCTGACACTAAACTATACTACAAGGCCACGGTAATCAAAACAGCCTTGTACTGGCATAAAAACAGGCACATGGACCAATGGAACAGAACAGAGAGCCCAGAAATAAACCCAAGTCTCTACAGTCAATTGATATTTGGTAAAGGAGGCAGCAACATAAAATGGAGTAAAAATAGCCTCTTCAATAAATGGTGCTGGAGAACTGGACAGCAAATTCAAAAAAATGAAACTAGAACACCAACTTACACCTTACACAAAAATAAACTCAAGATGGATAAAAGACTTAAATATAAATTGTGACACCATTAAAGTACTAGAGGAGAACATAGGTAGGAAAATCTCAGATATATCACGCAAAAACTTTTTTACTGACATGTCCCCTAGAGCAAGAGAAATAAAGGAAAGAAAAAACAAATGGACCCTCATCAAAATAAAAAGCTTCTGCACTGCTAAAGAAAACAGTTCCAAAATAAAAAGAGAATCAACTGTATGGGAAAACCTATTTGCCAATGATACCTCGGATAAAGGCTTAATCTCCAAAATATATAAAGAACTTACATGATTATACTCTAAGAAGACAAGCAACCCAATTAAAAAATGGGCAAAGGACTTGAACACACACTTCTCCAAGGAGGACAAACAGAAGATCCAAAATCACATGAAATGATGTTCAATATCACTAGCTATCAGAGAGACGCAGATTAAAACAACAATGAGGTACCACTTCACACCAGTCAGAATGGCCATCATAAGCAAAACAACAGACAACAAGTGTTGGAGAGATTGTGGAGAAAAGGGGACACTAGTGCACTGTTGGTGGGACTGCAGACTGGTACAACCACTATGGAAAACAGTATGGAACTTCCTCAGAAAATTAAAAATGGATCTGCCTTTCGACCCAGCAATTCCACTGCT
>PVIA01014859.1:11670-25239 GCA_004024845.1 Tonatia bakeri | reverse complement strand
TTGAAGGGACTTATCTAAGAAAAAGATAAAAAACATTTATAGTAAAATGACAGCAAACTCATAATTATTAACAATCACACCTAAAACAAAAGCAAACTAAGCAAACGACTAGAACAGGAACAGAACCACAGAAATGGAGATCACATGGAGGGTTAGCAACAGGGGAGTGGGAGGAGGAGAGAGGGGGGAAAGGCATGGAGAATAAGTAGCATAGATGGTAGGCAGAAAACAGATGGGGGAAGGACAAGAATAGTATGGGAAATGTAGAAGCTAAAGAACATATGACACATGGACATGAACTAAAGGGGGGAATGTGGGTGGGGGAGGGTGTGCAGGGTGGAGGGGGATGGAGGGGGGGTAATGGGACAGCTGTAATATCATAATCAATAAAATATTTTTTAAAAAAGAATTAACATAATAGGAAGAAGCACTTAAATCAGCTTGAATCTGCAGCCCCAAGCCCAGTTTCCAGACCAGAAGCAGAGGCTGACCAGGCAATAATAGAGAAGAAAAGAAGAACAGATGCCTCCTTGGTGCTCCTCTCCCAACAGCCCTTGCCTCTCTGTAAAACTTCAGTGAGAGTAAACTACTGGGTCAGCCAAAAAGTCTGAATGATTTTTTCTGTAAAATAAAAGATACATTTTTCATTTTCACCAATAACTTTATTGATTTAGATATTCTGAGTATGTCACTATCTCCCACATGGTAGAATGTTGACTGTTCTAAATTAATGTCTCAATCACTATCAACTTCAACTGGTCTGACTGTGGATCATTGTCCAGCAAAAGATCTCCAGCACAAAAACTTCGCAAACCATTTTTGACACGTTCAATCACAGCACCTTCTCCATATACTGCACAAATCTTTTTTTGTGTTTCAGTTGCATTTTTACCTTTCCTGAAATAATAAAGCATAGTATGTCAAAAATGTTGCTTATTTTCTTCCATCTTCAATATTAGAATGACTACACAAAAATTCACCAGTTTTGGTATGTTTTTAATGCACACTGATATGACAGCTGTCACAATAACAACCTAATAAAATTGTTTCTACTGAAGTTAAAGACAACTAAGTACTAGTAGGGCCATTTTATGGAAAAAAAAAACAAAACAAAAAAACAGACGAACTTTTTAGCCAAGCCAATAGATCCAGGGTGATAAGCAAGGTCATATTAAAATACCAGGCAGGTAGTGCTATGACTTATAGTGGTAGAGCCGCAAGGTTTCAATACAAAAATAGAAAGAAGCATTATTGTGTCAATGATGGACTTCAGATTTAAGCCTCAGACATGCCAGAAATTTAACACTTAAGCCTAATTAATGTTCTCTTCATTCCTACACAACTATGGGCCAATCTTGGAGACAGTGCAAATTTGGTTCCACACCACCACCATCGAGTGAGTACAGCAATACAATGAGTCACAACCTTCCTGCTGGTGGAAGGTCTTGCCCTGGATCTGTAAATAACGCAGCATCTGTGAGGCGCAACAACGTGAAGTGCCCGCGCCAAGAACTCACCTGATACTGGCACCTCAGAACACCAACTGGAGAGTTAGAGTGGAAGGACACTAGGCTTAGAAAGTCCCCTAAGGTAAGGACTTTCAAACCTTAAGTACATAACCATCATCTCCAGGTCTAAAACAAGCTCAGAATGCCAAGCCACACTCCAGAGATGGTAACGTATGTGAAACCCAAGGATCTGCATTTTTAGAAAACAGCTAGCTGATTCGGATGAAAATAGACTGAGGTCCACAATAGAAAAGCACCATGTTAAGAGACTGCCTCTTAATCTAATCTCTAACTTTACAGAAGGGAAATACAAGGTCAAGAAAACCTGTAAGCCCAGCCCCATGGGTCTTCTATTAGGCAAATACTATGAAGGCAGTGTCACCAGATCTTTGGGGGTCACTGAAAGAAAACCAGAAATTCAGAAGCTTTGATCGGTATCTGAATCTCTGATGTACAACCGTGGCAAGTGAATAACTGCATCTGGGACGGACAGCACCTCCACTGCAACCTGGGGCTGGAAGAACCCTGTAATGAATCAGGGTGTTCTCTCGGAAAACAGAAAGGGAGAGTTACAAATACCTTCCTTCTTCACACTGACTTGTGATTAAGTAAGTACCTTACGTAATACTTGGTTCCAGGTGGCCTTTTAGTAACTGCCTTTATTACCTGTGTCATGGAGTTGGAGCGGCTCCTCATTGTCTGAGAACGGAGGAGTCCTGGGCCTGTGCTTCCTCTCTCCACGCTCCCGGGGCCCATGATCCCTCCCATACATGGTCTCCTTGCAGTGAGTTCCTGCTTTTCCAGAAGACTTCGGTGAAAGTCCACTTTGGTGCCTGGACGGTTTTTTCCAATTCCGAGTTTGATGGCTACCGCTGGCCTCCCAGTCATCAAACGCCATACTCAGAAACACCTCACCACTGATCTTGGGAAGGGGAGGTCTCTGGGGCCTCTCCTGGCCAGACCATTTCCTTCCACACTGCTCAGTGTTAACTTGTGGAGGGTCCCTCGTTTTGCCTGAACTAGAGGACAGAGATTTCTCTGATAAACGATGGTCTTCCAGTTCATCCAAGTTCTCTGGTGGATATTTGGGCTTCTCCTTTCTCTGCTTCACAGTCTTTTCATTACTTGGGTGTTTATAAGACCTTGAAAGTCCAGAACCCAATTCCCTTGCCCTCCTTGACCGTGGCTGGTCTGAGTGGAGGCGGAAGAATGTGAAAAACAGAAATGCAGGTTAACTCAGTGGGACTGAACTCACTGTACGGTTGACACAGGGCCCACATTTAATCTATTTTAAAATGGAGAGGACTTTTCCAACTTAACAAACTGAAAATAGGGGATGGGCATTTACTGGAAGGACTCTGGGTATATAACCACTAAGGTAAAAATATAAAATTAAGTGAAATAAATTTGAAAGAAGAGCTTAATCATGATTAGGAAGAGTTAACAAAGTACTTTAATATTTGCCAATAACAAAAAATTACAGCCATTAAATGTTAAATTACACTTACAAAACCAATTTGGAACTAGTGTGTGAGGGAAAAATGGGAGTTGAGGGAATCTCATAAAACAGAAAAAACTAAGTTTTGTGATTCCAGTCAGAGGCTTTCAAATATTCTTCTTGGAAATAACAATAAATCAACATCAGAATGTTGATAGTTTCCACGCAGTTCAGAGGAATGATCCACGGATTTTAGTATTCCTCTTTCCTTTCCCTTTAGATGGCCAAAGCAAACATTCCGAGCTGGACTGCAGTTCGATGTGGAGGAGAATGAAACAGAGGATAATTTTACATGAGTGAATCTCACTGTTATCTTTGGATAATTCGGCTCCCAATCTTACTTGAAATGTGGTGGAGGAAAAAATTAAAAAGGGATGTCGGATGGAATACATAGAAAGGAGTCATTTCCTGAATTCATTTCAAACAACTTCACAGTTCTGTAATCTTTGCATAAAAACGCAGTGTGCGCTAAATACACAAGCCCCTTGGTTTACTGCAACATTCAAAAGCAGCACGTGGGAGCTCCTCAGGTCTCACAGAGGTGCAAGCACGGTGTGAAGTGAATTAATACGCACTTTGCAAAGTGTTTTTTAACATTTCTAAGACTTTTAATACATTTTCAAAACAATAAGAAGAAATCCTAATTCCATGGAAAATTGCTAAGACAGATGGAATTAGCCACTTGCTGAATTGTCTTTGAAACAGCTATCTTAAATTGATGGGATATTAGGGAAATAAACTATACATTTTCTTAGTTTCTAGGTTTTGTTGTTTATTTGTTTGGTTTTGTTTTGCTTTCTGAGTTTTTTGTTTGTTTGTAAGTTTGTCATTGTTAATGTAATAAAGGCACAGAGGAAGATACATGCTGAATGTATCACTGATGCCATAAGCTTCTCAAACACTTTGAATTGTTTCCTCTTGAACTTTAAAAGAAAATTTGCTTCAAAGATGACATTTAAATTAAGATATCCCCTAAAAAGTCAGTAAAAGTACTTATCTTCATAATTTATTATTAAATTTATTTTTTTACATAACAGTAAAAGTGAAACAACAGAACAATTACTATGTGATTAAAAACAACTATCTACTCTTTTAAACAAACTATTACTTTGAGTGTATCTTGACAACTGAGAAAGAACCAACTGACTACTGCTGTGAATGAATCTGGTACAGACCAGCTACTGACGCGAGACCCCATCCAGGAACAAAGGCTCCCAGTGGCAGAGCCAGTGCCGCCTAGGAGCGCTGCCCCGGTGGGGTCTGCCTTTAAGGCCGAACGAGACCAGAAGGGTTTTGTTTTCCACATGCATCAGTGAGGCTACAAGTGTTTTGTTGTTATTGCTGTTTTTAATTTTTTTCTCAGAAGTTAAATGATATTAGTAGTTTCACTTTAGGGAACAGCAGAGCTGTCACTACATTTGCACAGAGTTGATGGGATAAAAATATTTACTGCCTAGGTCACTTGCTATGATATCCTTAAATCTGGGAAAGAAAAAAAAAAGACAGGGGTGGGGGAAATCTGTTTGAATCCTTTAAAACTCTCTTCAGTTAAGTATTGAGACTTGTATGTTTCTTCAAAGTTATTTGGCAAATATAATTGACTTCCTTATAGCCTATATATATATATATATATATATATATATATATATGAATATATATGTGTGTATATATATGTATATATATATACACACACACTTTATTTTTGTGCCTCCATGTTTGTCTTTCAAAATAAGATTTTTGTTTAGATACAAAAAATACTGTTATACACATAAAGCATTAAAGTATGTATAAATAATGGTGCTTGAAAGTTTATGTCTTCACCAAAATTACATTATTTGATCTTCTCAACATCCATGAGAAGGATAAATTATTATAATCCCCATTTTACAAATGAGAAAAACACTAGAGTGATTTTTAATAAATAACATCCTTAGATCTATGACTCCAAACACCATAACTTAAAAAAAATCATTAATATACCCTCAATACAGGTAAGTATCTTTGAAAGAAAAACATGGATTCAAAAATGAATAAGATAGACCATTTCAGTTTATATAAATCTGACAGATATTCGGTATAATTACAAATTTGTACAAAATCTAAAAATGATCATTTTAAAAGATTAATTTATTAAATTTTAAGAGAAATAAAAGCTGAGAAGACCACTTCTGTAGTAATACATTGCGATTATTGTGTAAGTAAGGCAAAAATCACATTGGTCATATCGCACAAGCGCAGAGAAGTACAAGGGAAGAGCACCTGCCATGTGCCGGGGAGGCCACTGAAAAGAGCACAGGACTGCTCTGTGAGGGTGAGCCAGACTGAGATGGGATCTGTGACTTCAACTTGGGTCCAGCCCAAAGGCATAAATAAGGATCACATGCTCAGCAACACGTACTCTGTCCTGACAACACGACCGAGAGACAAATTCCAGTGTTTACATGCATGTGCTTGGGAGACCAATACTTCCTATTTCCAATACCCTACAACTCCAAAAAAGTGGCATCTATGCCACTGTCTTTAAGTTTACAAAAGCAGTTAAAAATATAGAGAGGTTTTTTTTTTTAACTTTTAGATGTCCCTGAAAATCCACTAATTTCTGCCCTAGACATATGAATCAAGATGACAGCACTCTGGTCGAAACAAGTAGGTTTGAGTTCCAATTCAAGTTAGTATAAGGCTTTAACATGGAAAGGCTGAAATTAATATTTCAGGGTACTTCATTATTTGCCATGCTAATGTTTTTACAGACTTATAAGTTTAAAGTAGTTACTTTTATTTGCAGTGAACATGCCTCCAGAGCAGAATTAAAAATAAAAACAAATAAAAAACACCAGACCACATTTTTAAGATTTTAATTAAGTCTGAATAATAACTCTTTACCTTCTGGTCTCTTATAAGGAAAATGTGGCAATAATTTTTCTTTTCAAATGCTGTAATACGTGATTGCATTAGAAAAGCCAGTGTAAGAAAACTGGATATCAAAAAAGAGCTGGGCATTTTACATATAGAAGAACACAGCAAACAATAAATACAGAATCAACCTGCTTACCATTTATGCCACAGAGCTGAGCTCTAGTGATTATGATCACTTTAGAGCAACAATGTGACTGAGCAAGATGCACCTAAACTGTAACAGTCCTATCATCTATATACACATTCCTTTCATTCTACTTGTCAAAGACAAACACTTACTTACATTTTATAATGAAATTATAGAGGCACTTGATAATTAGTTTGCATGGACCTCGGAACTCAAAGAATTTAAAATCTTTATTTTCTCAAAGCAGTCTTTAGAATTTGTCATCCTAAGTACGGTCTTTAAGCTGGACTACAATAAACACTCTTACTAGAAACTATAGGAAATGTCTTTCTTTTGACAGATCTTTAAGAAGGGCTGAGAAATACTTCCAGATACTCATTTCCCAACACACTTTGAAGGGGAAGAGCCACCACCACCAAAATTGCCACCACTACGATGCAAGCACAGGCACTAGAAGGAGAAACTTGAAAGGGACTTCTTTCCCTGAGAAAGTTTTCTATATGGCAACCAAATAGCAAAGAAAGCATCAAGAGCAAAATAATGACCAGAGAATCATAAATTTTAACTTGCCATCAACAGGCTAAATCATCAGCTTGTTTAAAACACAAGATGCATGGGGAAAAGCTTTGTTATCCCACAACTAATGAAAGAAGGTGCACCCACCTTTTTTATTACTTGTACCACTTGGCTGCTTCAAACCTCCTAACCAGATTTCCTTGAGAAAGACCAAGCCCACCATTTTCCACATCCCAGGTTATTTGCTAAGGATGTAATAACAGCATTCCCAGGGGCAAGAGCACAAAAGAATACATGCCAAATCTTACAAACGTGTATTCAAGCTGTAATAGCCCTGAAAATGGCTGTCATCCAGGACGGAATGCAGGAATTCCTTACATTCAGACAGAATTTCACCATAAATCTCAATGGCCCCCACAGTCCCTTTATGGACAAATTTAAAGGGTTGCCTCACAGTGAATCTAAGGACAGAGCAGATCACGATGTAGGCAATGTTACCTCCATCTTCATAATAGTAACTCTCTCCATACGCATTGGCTCCAGAGGACTCAGGGAAGTGTTTCTTTCGCTTTTTCTCTTCCTGTAACTCCTTTTCTTGCAAAAGACGAGCAATATCCTATAAGTATTGAAAGAATGAAGATAAATATTACCAAAGCATGAGCAAACTCCACACAGTGACCCTACAGGTCAATGTTTCCACATTCCACTGCTAAGCTTTTGTGGGCGGGCTCTGCCTAGGGCTCTGCAGACTTTCTGGCATTGAGCTCATGCAATTCAAATGCCACAGATGATTGCCCTACAGGAGTGTCACAAGAGCTAGATGAGAGAGAGGCTTTTTTTTTTTAATTTTTATTTATTTATTTTTCGAGAGGGAAGGGAGGGAGAAAGAGGGAGAGAGAGAAATATCAGTGTGCGGTTGCTGGGGGCCATGACCTGCAACCCAGACATGTGCCCTGACTGGGAATCGAACCTGCGATGCTTTGGTTCGGAGCCCGAGCTCAATCCACTGAGCTATGCCAGCCAGGGCTGAGAGAAAGGCTTTTTAAAAAATTAAAATTCAAACCTAACTCAATCTGAAGATATTCAAACCCAGTATTCCTAAAGTTGGTTATACAACAAAAATTCATATTGGTGGACCCTTTTTCCAAGATGATGATTCAGTAAGTCTGTGTAGACAAGGATGCAGTAATCCATAAATCTTTGTAAACTGCATGTGTAATTTAATTCAAAGACTTTTAAAAGAAGTTTTGGCTGATCCTGATTGAACTTTGCATTAGAGTACCACTGTTTTAACTGAAAAAGAGAAACAGTCTTCCTCCTGTCTCCCCTTCACATCATCTCCAGGCAAATTTTCAGAGTTACTCAGTCATAAATGACATTCTGATCCTGTCTCCTAAAATACTGACATTCCCCTAAAAAAAAAAAAAAAAGGTGTATACAAATAACTGCAATACAATTAAACTATAAAGCCTCAAAAGGGGGATAAAAGTGTCTACGGGAGTACAAAAAGTGAATATTATTTCTCCTTAAAGGAATTAGTCAAGGTTTTACACCCGTGTTAGATTTTGAAGAACTGGACTCCAACAGGCAAAGGAAAGAGAACATCATCAGCAAAATCCTGAGCATTTTAATTGGTCAATCTGAAGAATGACCCACCGTCCAGTTAGAATACAGGATGTGGACTGTTGCAGAGAAAGGTGAGACTAGAAAAATAGTCTGAGGCTGAATGACAGGCATTCCTTACAGACAATCTTAAGAAGTCTGGAGTCTATAATGTAAGAAATGAAGGGTCAGGTTATTAAAAGTTTTAAGCTAAAGACTGACAGTGTTCCGGATTCTGAGTTTACTTCTATGAAAGCCCACCAAGAATAGCACATGAGCTCTGTTTCATGTGCACTCTTCTATAGAGAAGGTCCACAGCTGTCACCAGATTCTTAAAGGCTGATACACATACGGCAACAATACTTAACGGGGCAAATAGTAGTAAGACTCACAGGTACTCTGAGGTGCTTATTTCTTTATATTTATAATAAGGAATACAAGAAGTGCTCAAATGTTAATGTAAATTTTGAAGCAAGAATTGATTACTATTCTGCCTTTTTCAATTTTCTGAATAAGTCAAAATGAAGAATATATTAAGACTGTAAGGCAAACCTAAAAAATTCATTTGAATAAATCAATTTCTTTCACATCAGTGTAGAAACAAGTTGAATGCTGAAGGTAGGTAAATTAGCAGTGATTATCCATATATTCTGCTTTTAACGTTCATTAGAACACTTACACATCTGACTTTAATTAAACAATGCCTAAATTCAATCTCATAAATACACTATTAACACATTGCCTTTGAGTGCTACCTATGCCAGATGCTTCTCATAAAACTGTGTGAAAGATATGTGCATATATAGTTTGATAAATAATCTATGTAAAAGCCATGTTATAGTGTCAAACATAAGTTGGGACACTCACAAAATGTTGCTACTCAAAGTAAGGGGTAAAGAAGACAATCCTACTAAGCACGCATGTGATTTTCAGGCAAAGAAATCTGAAGTTCTAACTCTTTAATGGAAAAAGATCCCTGAGTCTGAAAGTTTAGATGACACTCCTTTTCCTTCCAGTTCAAGCCCGAGATGCTCCAGAGACACTGGGAAAGAGTGTCAACTACTAAAACGCATTTCTGTGTGGGCTTCAGTTCTTTATCCATACAATGCAGAGTTTGAACTACTCAATCTTAAAGTTAAATTTCTTGACTCCCTTATGTACCATTTTAATCAATCTGTGCGTATTACCAGATGCCAGCCACTGGGCCAAGTTTATTCCATTTGATGTCTTACAAAGGAATAAATATACCAATCAGGAAGATAGAGGTGGGGCAGATAACCTGTTCTCTAAAAACTAGTTTCTATTATAAAATTTCCCAAATTCCTATACTTTTCACTGCAGAAATAAGGAAAAATTGCTAACACTTCCCTAAGTTGTCATGTTTTCTGGGCACCCAACACTACATTTTCCTAAATAGTCTGTTTGCCTTACAAACAAAACAAAAAATTTTCTTTGTTATAACTGAATAAAAATATAAAGAAATTTTATCAGCTTGAAATGTTAGCAGAAATTATTAAACTATATGCCAGACACCTTATAACTGCTTTCTTACTATTAAATTGAGTCCTAAAAAATACATAGCAATACGCCACCACCTTCTCAGTATGAAGACCCAGGAAAAAAACAAGGATAGTGCCCTTTCATCACAATGCATTACCTAGTCAAAGGAAGTGATTTAAATTAAGTAGAAAAATAACCGTAAGTTGGCATGCACCTTAGCACCCAAACCTTTTCTTATTTTAAGCTCTCAGCTCTTTTCTGAGTAACAAAGGTTAGCTAGGCTTAGAAGGGAAAGAATGAAAGATTCAGTGGAAAATAGCTGCTGTAATATAATTGTGGTTCAGCTGAAGTCAGTTCTCCCCCCGCTTCCCAACACTGTCACTGTGCAATGTGTTCGTTCAGCAGGGCGATTTCAATGTAAAGAATTTCCCCTGATTCAAGTTAACGATGGCAACTATTAGTCACGATGCTTGGATGCAGCTTCGTCTCCCTTGACATAAATAACCTCCTTGGTCTTCAGCTTCCTTCCTGTCAAAGGTTAGTCTGGAACAGGATTTTCCAAGCTGTGTTCGTAAAAACACTGGTCACAAAATATTCTCCTATAAACCTCAAAGCATTCAATGGAAAGCATGTATTATATCTAACTCTTCAAAATGCATATTGGCATATTTTAAAACTTTGATACAAGAAACCTGTTATCTTCCTATAACTCATGAATTTCCAAATTTACTTTGGACAGAAGCCTTTTTTCTTTTTACGTAATATAAACATTATCGTTAGGGACTGCCCTGCCTGGTTTCAGGAGCTGTAATCCCCGCCTAGGCTAAGGCTGAGGAAACGACCTTGGAACTGTAAGCCAGCCAGGAGACAAAAGCTTATCTCCCTGGCAGGAGCTCAGCTTCTGCTCCTTTTACTTCACCCTGCCTCGACCCAATGTTTGGTCGGTTAGCCAATGACGGGTAAGATTCCCCAAGTGGGGAATGACCTAAGACAGACACAATCACATGGAAGGCCCCCAAGGAAGGACTTTGGGGGCTACGGCAAAAGGGGGTGATGGACTCCCGCCCCTAGGCTTTGACAAAGCCTGAGTCCTCATGGTCTGCAAGAAAATCTCCTAATCTCTTGGCTGCCTTAGTTCCCTTGCTCCACCTAAGCCTGAAACAATGACAGGGTGGTGCCGCCCTGTGCTGGAAAGGGCAGGTTTCCCAGGTGATCAGGCCTAAGAAAGAATATGTAAAATCCTGTGAAACCTGCTTTGTTTAGAATGCTCTTGGTTGAATGAGAAGGGTCCAAGGAGGAAGTAAGTTTGTTCCTTAAAGTCTTTTGCAGCTCTTTGACCCTAACTCAAAATAGGCCCTCAGACTTCCTTGCTGTCTATTGTTTGATTCTTTCTTCCTGGGAATGAGTAATGAGCTTTACCTGAATTCTTATACAAAAGAACCCAATAAAAGCCTGCTCGGGTGAAGGAATGAGGTGCTCTGCCCTAGGGTGCTCTCCCCTGGGGAGGGTGGCCTGGAGCTCCCCACTAGAGAGAGTGGCCATTCCGTCCCTACTTCCCCACAGGACTTGGTTGTCTCTGTGTATGTTCTTCTCGTGTGTTGACGAGCCATCTGCAGCACGTCGAGGTCACCGCCAGTCGGTGGCCGCAGAACCTTATGCAATTAGTGTTCTGTAAAACATAACTCAGGAAAATTAACCTAAAAAACTTTGTGTCTGTCTTTATGACGTCATTTTCTATGACCTTTTAAAAAAATAACTGTATTCATCAGGTAGACTTACTGTGGACTAAGACACATAGAATAATAATTCTGTGACACAGAAGATTTTTAGTAAAGACAGTTATTGGAATAAGAATGTACCATTATATCCCATCTCTCCCTTTTCTGTTATCCAAGTCACCCAACTCAAAAATCTGAAGCTGTGAGTGTAAGAAAGGGATCAGCCAAAAATCTCTAGAATGCTAAGGAGTCATTTTAATGAAAACAAAGATTTACTGATTCCCTTTAATCATTCTGGTAGAGACCTATAGAGAAGTAAGACATGGTCAATATCCCCAAAGTCCCTATCTATTATTAGAAGCAAATGACCACATAACACGCACGCAAAGTGAGTGCTCTGAGAGAGGCATCAGCACACACGAAGGGCCACGGGGCCCAGAGGGTCCTGGCATGTCTCCTGCAAGCGGCTGACAAGTCACTGAGCTATGGTGTTGGCTTCCTTACAGTATTTTTATGGTTTATATGACTTTATATCAGTGTTACTTCTCCCTGGGGAAATCTTGGGTATCACAAGAACCCAAAAGAGATGTAAAATTACTATTGTCAAATGACTGTCAGAAAGAAGAAAGAAAAAAAGAAAGCCATTCGATCAGACTGCTAAATTCCTTACCAATTAGCAACACATATATTAATATCTATCTCAGTAGGGAACTCGAAACAGGTATAACACCAAAAGGGTTACCCTTTAAGACCAGAAAATAAAGATAATTCCAATTCTGTGGATGTAAAAATACCAGTATAAACAGGATAAGAACAGAGAAGACTTTTTCTCAACCAGAAGCCTCCCTTCACTCCCCCTTTCTGGCCATATATATTAACTTATTTTTAGTAAGTGCCAAAACGTAGGGAAAAATTTTAGTCTTAAAATGTATTACTATTTGAGCTATCCCCAAAATTATACCAACTTACATAAAAATTCTTCTAGAACATGGAATTCTAATCAGTGTAAGAATGCTATAAAAAAGTACCACAGATCCTACTAGATTAACTTTTAATGTAAATTAGTTACTATGTTTATCCCTGAGAAGTTCGTATTATAAGTGACTTCAAATTGTTGGACTAGTGCCACAGACTTTTTATAATATGGTTGACCATGCTGTTTACGTAAGTAAAAAAAAAGTTTTTCTCTAAAATAGTTTCACAGTCACATATATTTGGACCTAGGTTCCAAAACACACAAACTTATATCTACGGGTATTCTCTCTTATTCTCTGTCTCACACACACTCTTACTTAGAGTTTTAGTTAAGAATAACTAAGTTAAAGCAACTAAACACACATTCCTTGGTTTTATTAAACAATACTGACAAATGCTTACGCTTGTAGACAGACCCAGTGAAATCACAGCACTTCCACTAACCACAGACTCATGCCGTCCAGTATTCCACCGGGGCAGAAGCCCTTTCAATAGGGCACCGAGAAAGACATGCAACTACTGTATTCAAGAAACTGTGTAAGAGTTTAAAAAAGAAGAAGAAAGAAGGAAGGAAAGTGGGGAGGAAGGAATAAAGAGAAAAGAGAGGAAAGGGAAGCGAGAAAGGGGAGAGACCACAGTGCTGGTAAGAATACTAAAGATCTTTTTCCTTCCTTTTTTTTTTTTTAACCTTTTCAACATCTGTCTCCCCAAAAGGAAATGCTACTTTCTTTATATCTAAGCTCTGTTAAAAAAGACACAATAAAATTACACCATAACAAAGCTAGACATGCTAATTCACCTTATATACATAATTGTATTTAAACCTCCTAACAGTTCTTTATGCATAACTCATGACTTTCCCAATTTAGAACCTGAGTTTCTACATGGTTAAGTCAGACACTGAAAGTCACAGCTAAAAGATGACCAGCTAAGATTCAAACCCAGGGCAGCTAGCTCCAAAGTCTGCATGTTTTATGTTATGCCACAGTACATCTAAGTCAGAAGCAGTCAGTCAAGCCTTACTGTACACACATTTCTCTGGCATCTTATACAGTTTGGGGCCAGTCACTTCTTCAGGTCAGAATTTCTTCACCTGAAAAATGAAGTTATTCACTACACTGCTTACTTTATATAGTATCACCATGAAATCACTTATTGTGATTGCTATTCAGATTCTACATTCCTAAAATAAAATGTTTTGGTTTCTCT
>PVIA01014859.1:0-11570 GCA_004024845.1 Tonatia bakeri | reverse complement strand
CTTTCAAAATGATACAGCTTAAAAATATATACAGAATCAAACCGATCAGAGCTTTGAGTGGGCATATCATAGGGAAGTGAAACAATTCACAGAAAAGAGTGCAAGCGACGACTGCTCGGGCCTCTTGCAGCGGCCGCCCCCTGACCGCTGTTCAGGCAGCACTCAAATCTGCTCCCACCGAAGCAGTGGGAAGTGCCCATAGACAGGCACCCTGTGCGGGTGAACGAGTCCCTTAAAAACTCATTTCTGTCAAGGACCTTGGGATGCAGTCTTATTTGGAAATAGGGTCTTTGCAAATATAATTAGCTAAGAGGGGTCTACTGAATTGGGATGGGTCCTCATCCTAATGACCGATGTCCTTATTAGAACATAAGAGGACACAGAGACGCAGGGAAGGCGGCTGTGTGAAAATGGAGGTAGAGACTGAAGTGAGGCAGCTATAAGCCAAGAAATGCCCAAGACTGTCAGGAGCCGCCGGAACCTACGATGAGGCAAAGAAGGATCTTTCCCATAGGCAGCATGGCCCCGCCAACACCTCGATTTCAGTTTCTAACCTCCATAACATGACAGAATAAATTCCTCTTGTTTTAAGCCACCAAGTCTGTTGTGATTTGTTACAACCCTAGGAAACTAATTCACACATTATATTAAATTACCCATTATCATCATTTAGGATTTCATCACATGCAGCTGATCGAGGAGCAATAGACAATGGTCCATGGAGGGCAATACTTGGGACTACGCACCCAGAAGAGGGGAGCTCTGCTGCCCATCCAGCAATGCCCCACTGAGCCCATGGATATGGAGAGGAAATGCTTCAGAGCTGAGCAGCCCTTCCTCCACCAGGAGTGGGGGCAACAACTGAGTCATACCTCATCCTTCTTCTCCTGAATGCGTCGTCTCTCTGCCTCAATAGCCAGCTTTTCCTGGATTTCCTGAGCAATTTCACAGTCTTGTTGTTCACTGAAAAACAAAGGTCAAAACAACATGAATAAAGAAAATGAGTAACAACTTGCGGACTCTCACTATGAGCCAGTGCATGTCTTCCTCTCATTTCATCTTCAAAGCAGTGATGCAGAGGTTGGTACTGCCACCACCTACAGATGGAAAGACTGAGGCCCAGAGTAGTGAAATCACCTCCCTGAAGCCACAGAGAAAATGAGTGGCAGAACTGGAATCTGATCCCCAGACACTACACTACAATGGAAAGCGACATGCTTTTGCCACACTACCATGTCACCCCACCCCACTGGGACCACCCACAGTGAGACAGGCATGGTTTCTGCAAAGGAGATGGACACCGTGACGTGAATGTCCACAAATACCCGAAAACATAGAGAGCACACAAAAAATGCTGAGAGTGAGATCACTAAAATGTCAATAATACTGTGGTCACCGAGAGAGGGTGGTATGACTTTAAAATAATTTTTATAAATTTTTAATTAGATTTTTCAATTTCAATAATGCTTTGAAAAAGAAAAAAACATGTATATTCCACAGCTTTGGTTCCCAGAAGAAACCTCTCTGGCCTGATTCCAGTGAATCCGCTCTCCCACGCCACCTTATCAAGGCTGTGGACTTAATGCCTTCATGTTTCAGGTCTAACATTCTACGATTCTCAACCTTTCAAACCGAACATCTAAAAATAAACAAAACCTACTCAAAATAATTTCTACTTATACATATAAGTATATCCTCCTTTCATTCACTCACATAATAATTACGAATCACACACAAAATCATGTTGAGTTTTCAAAGACTTTGCTCCCTGCCGCTTCCAAATTAACATAAAATCTGATTAGGAGTAAACAACTACTAACTACATACAAGGTGACAACAGTGGGAAGAAAGTAGAACACAACAGAGAAGGCAAATCCAAATGAGGTGGGTATTAAAGGTCACAAATGACATAGAAAATGTTATCTCCTAGCATAGACAGTAAAATGCGTTTAAGTTCTGCTTAATTATTTCAAACCATATTTCCAAGAAGGACCAGTTCTGGTTCACTTAGCTAATCACACAGACTCCTGAGAAAGCAAAATCAAGTAAGAAAAGAGTAGCCAACAGTAATGACAAGCCTGACCTCCAGCAGGAAACCCAGGAAGCAGTGAGTGAAAGGTTCCAGTTCCTTAAACTCCACAGCATTTAATTCTTCCCTTGATGTTCTGCAGTCAGGACTGCCAGGATGTGAAAATCGAAAACCTTCACTTCTAACTTACTTATTTCAGCCAGGAACACCTCCAAAACCATGAAGTACTGGAGAGAAATATAGTAACACCTGGTTCTTCTCTCAGTACCTATAAATTCATCACTCTCCAAAAGTGATTTGTTTTATAATGGTTTGGCTCAATAAGCTCTCAATAACCTCATTATACCCACTATCATTACCCTAATTTAGGATCTTCAACTTCTGTATAACCTGAGAACTGGCCTCCATAACAGAGAACTGTGAATGATGTAAAAGGCAATTATTCAGAAGTCTTAAAATATTCTAGCTGGCTCTCATCTTTCCATGGTTTGTGACACCAAGTCTCGCCATACATCTCAAATCTGTCCCTTATTAACTCCATAAACATGACGCCCAAGTCAGGCCTCCTCTCTCCCTCCTCTGTGTCTCTATTGCCCGCTACCATCCATTCAAGCCTCCTCATCTCTTCATTCGACCACTGC
Organism: Tonatia bakeri; assembly: GCA_004024845.1. NCBI lineage: Eukaryota > Metazoa > Chordata > Mammalia > Chiroptera > Phyllostomidae > Tonatia > Tonatia bakeri. The sequence continues at coordinate 8,900 of PVIA01014859.1, read as the reverse complement.
TGAATAGCAACCTTCAATCTTGCCCCTTCCGGTCCTTTACTGCCCCAGCCCCCAGAGTAAGTCCCTAAATAAAAATCTAAACTTCAATAGTTAGTTCTCTATTATTTATAATATAAAATCTAAATTCCTTTACATAACTTACGTGTCCATTCAGTCCAGTTCCTGGCCTCTTCTCCTACCTCATGGTACTTCCCACTCCAGCAGTAGTGAATATCCTGCAGCTACCTCGCTATTCCTTGTCCTCCTACCTCTCACCTTCATGCATGCTTCTCCCTCTGACAAGAATGGTTTTCCCCCGTTATCGCCATAAACTCCCAATTACCCATGCAGGTGCAGATTAAATACATCACTTATGTGATGTATTTAAGGTTCCCCACCCTCTTCTCTCTTCACAGGCATGAAATGTACTACTCAATTCTCTGTGCGTGCTGCATGTATCTCCATGTAACGTGTTCAGGCTATGTTCCTAAGGCTATTAAAAGGCAATGGCTGTATTTCTTCATATCTGCTGTCTCCAGTGCCTTCCATGATGTCAGGGATAGCAAAGATTCATTAAGAGTGTTTATTCACAAAATAAGGAAGCTGAACAAAAAAATGATGAATGAAGTCCTCTCTACCAATAATAAAATAAAAAGACAAACCCTTCTTTAAAGGCAACAAAAAATAATAGGTTCTCCTGTTTATTTATTTAAACATGACAACTGAAAAAAACCCTGAGGGGTCCCTTCAACTCTTCTCTACCCCTTCCTCCTCAAAATAATTATCTTGTGGTTAAATCCACCATTAGAGATGTAGGTATATCAAAGAGCTACTATCAAAGAAGAAATGTGCCCTGAGTTTTAGGGCAGTGAAAAAATTAAAAAATAATAATTGCACTATAAGAGAACTGAGATATGATCTTTCCATTATTATTAAAGGAGGACACTGAGAAAGACCTTTAATCAGACCCTGAAGCTATGAAGAAAACTGAGTGTACAATTCAGAGTTTTCTGGAAGATTCTAACTGTACCTGAAAAGCAAAGGGTGTAAAGAATATAAGAGCCACAAACACTGCTGGAAATAGTAAAAGAACCCAATACAACTCAAGAAGTCCTTTCACATACACTATTTCCCTGGATACTCCAGCCAACCTTTGTGGCAGAGAGGACAGAAATCACCCTACTCATGTCACAGGGAAGGAAAATAGGCAGACCAAATGCCTCAAGGTCACACAGTTAAAATGCTAAGATTTCAAACCAAAACCCACACATCCCCAAAACAAGTCAGTGTTCCAGAAATGAAGAAAATTTTCCAAATCAAAGAGAAAGATGGACACACACACACAAATACACACAAACTTTTTAATCTAACACAGGAATCAGAGTAACAGAAGGAGTCTCCTCCTTGTTTGCCCTGGTTGCTGGCTCCAGAGAAAACCAGGCCGGTGTGATTCCCTCCCACTCCCCAAGATCCTCACAGGTCTTTGTAGCGCTTCTGAAGCTGAGCCTGAGCTCTCAGATCTTCCTCCTGGAGCTGCTTCGCCACCTGGAGATCATGCTGGACCAAACGGTTCCGCTGAATGTTTGATGCCAAATGGTGCTCAACTGGACGGAAAGATTGAGGAGAGGAATTACAATGCTTTGGCTTGTTAATAATAAACCTCGTAATGAACGTAAGAAGAGCTTTCCCATTAAAGAGCTTCACATCCATCGCTTCAATGGGCACTCTCAACAACGCCGTACAATGGGCAGCACAGGACTTCTTATCCCCACCCTTCCGTTAAGTAAGAAAGAGGATCAGAAAGGTTAAGTAATGTGCCTTTGGTCCCCTGGAAAAACAGTGTCAGTGCCAGGACTTCCACACAAATATCCCAAAGCCAAGGCCAGTGTTCTTTCTGCTCCACAAGTTGCCAGCCTGCTTATAACCTACATATTTCAATGTTTATTTTTATTTTGACACATTAATTAATGATTCACAAATACATATTCATTAATATGTACTTTTGTATAACATATAACAGATTTATTTTTCATAATTATACACTTAGATATTCAGAAAAACCCACAGTCTAGATACCTTCATTGCCTGGAACAAGACCTTCAGGCTGCTATTCCTAGGGGGAGAAATAGATCCCTATGCCAGCCTCCTACACACCTAAATGCATGTGTGAACGAAAAAGGACCCACATACTGACCCTAACATGGACAGGGGAGGTCTGCATGGGGGCCTTACAAACTTAGAGGCTGAAAGTAACCATATAGGCTGGTCTGAAATTGAACTCACTATCTTAACTAAAAGTGAGTCATGGCAGGCAGTCATGTCCTAGTCGGGTAGCTTCCATGACAAAGGTCAATCTTCACCTTAACTGAGTCTGTCTACTGTCTTTCTGCCTGCAAGATAACACACCTTTGGAATGTTGGAGTAATTCGTTTTTCCAGACTCCTCAGGGTACAAACCACACCAGGGTGGGAGACCACAGAACCCCTACTGTTACCTTGTTTCCCTGCACACCCCACTCTCTGCTAGGAACATTAACTATTAGCTGTCTTGTACCCACCAATGTAAAAGAAGTGTGTGTCTCTCCAATTTACTCTTTATCCAGTCTCAGAGATTTCCCCGCTCTGCTTTCTCCCACCTCCCTAATCTACCACCAATGGATTTCACGTACCTCTCCCTGTGCCTCCTTCTTTGACTGTAATGTATAAAATAAACTGTAAAACTGCCATTCTCAAGTGCATTTTCTCACATTGTTGAGCTTTTGCTTCTGGTCAGCTCTCAACAGTTTGGCTCAAACTCATAAAACTCTATGGATCTCGACATTCCCTGCGTCGACACCTGTATAACCAATGCCTCCCTCCTACAACATTTAGGCAAAGAAGTTTCATTTAAGCAAAGAATTCAAGTCCCTCTTTTCCTCCAATGTGCCCTGCAGTCTTTTAATTCCTGGCAGCTGTCATACTTCAAAACACCCAGAACTACATTCGTCATCCAGGCGTCAGCTGCCTAGACAAATGCCTCAGAGGGATGGATGGTGCTGCCTGGAGGCTGTGCTCTCTCCCTGCCTCACCCTGAGAAACCTGCCTCAAGCTGCCACTACTAAAAACAAAACATGAATGAAGGCTGTTACTCACTCTCTTGTTCCTGCAGGTTGTGGGCCAGGGTGTGGTCCTCTAGGACAGCAAAATCTCGACACACTGCAGAGGATAGGGAGGAAAGAGCAGACAGGAAGGCTCATTAGCAGTATTTTAACAAAGAGAAAAAACATTTTCTTTATTTCAAAAGTCAGTTCTCACATTTTAGGATGATCAACTTCATAATTTGCATCGCATAAAACTGGGTCTAGTTAACATAGTCTTCATTCACAAAAATCCCACATACTACCTGCTTGATGACAACTACAAAATAATGGGCACCTCTGGTCCCTAGCCTAAAGATATTAACCACAGAATCAGAACCCAGAGGTCCAGAAATTCCAATCCACTTCTATAAAGGGAGGGTAAGTACTGCTGAAATAATAAGACAAGAATGTTTTGCATACTATAGCTGAGCAAAAACTGAGTTCTCATGGGGTCAGAGGAGTAAATAAGCCTAGCTAATGCTTCAGCCTTCCTGGGTTCAGAGAATCCTCTCCCACAGACGTATGCCTGTCCTGGTGTTGAAAAGGAAAACCGCATCTTCATCAGTCCCTCCGGTGAGAGCAGATCTCTGCTCTAAGGATAATCACACTCCTTAATAGGTCCACACCCTTAGACATGAGTTAGAACTGGTTCTCCAGATATCTCTAAGGGTGAAACTACTTGAAAGAATCTCCAAACCAAAAGAAAATAGGAATCTTGGCACATACCAGGAATCTGCCCTTAACTTTGCCTCCCACTGGAGATCCAGATGAGCATTTGCTGGCCTATTTTCTTAGAAGAAAATGAGAAGAGGTAGTCTCCAAGGTCCATTCTACCCCAAATTGCAGTTCAAACTCCGGCTTCTTAAAACAAATACACAGGCAGGACTCTTATGAAAAGTGCTGTTTTTGTTTGTTTGTTTGTTTTAAGGATATGTAGTCTCAGTGATTATGTCCTTACTCTATTCCAAATGACAAGCTGACATGAAAAAAGAAAATTCCCCAAAGCCTCAGACTACTGCAATGGGTAGGACTTGTTAAAACGTCCCCTACAGCTTACCAGAAGTTACAGATTTCTTTCCGAGGCTTTGGATTTGCCTGTAAGGGCATTTAACTAAAATGGAATGAAGAAACGCAACCTTGTCCATTCCTAGCATTACGTACGCTCACATATACATTTGCATAGCCTTGTCCCTTACTGCAACAAAAAGGTAGGCAGAGCTTGGAGACATGACGGTTACCACGAAATGGTGTTACGATGGAGGAATCACTTCTGCCCCCAAACCATAGTAAACTAAATCTCACCTGATTAGCTCACCCCTTGTTCAAATGCAACTGCTACACCAGTCATTCCAATAAAAAGTCCTGTTCAGATATATTCTGAGAAATTCTAACAACCTGAGGCCCAGATGTGAGTTACCCAATATTTCACAGGATGAAAGTGCCTGCAAGGTAAGCTAGTTAACCTGTAGGTTATGAGTATTACAGTAACTATTAATTCAAAAGAATGTCACAATGCAACTGTAAACCTACTTTTGCCCAAGCCCAACCCTGTATATATGCATACCCTTGAAGAGAAAGATGATTCCCATTCACTGCAGATCCCCCTAAATAAACGGCGTGGTGTGTACCTAATAAACACACTTATTCAATGGACAGTCGCAGAGCACTCACTCAGGAGGAATAAGTCACATCCAAGACATGAAGGAGGTGAAAATGACAAAAAGGTAAACAAAAATATAACAACAGATGTCAGAAAGACCTACAGAAAAACTCTTTGAAAGTATGAACAGTGGAGCAGTTATCCTTGTTATGATTTGGAAGCAGGTTAAGGAGTGGGGGTGACCTGAGCAGAGCACATCAAGACACTTTCCAGAGTTAATATACAAAACGAATCACAAAGGAAGAGCAGAAGTGGTAAGCATTCTTAGCAGAGGGCCCAATTAACTCTACTGGAGCGAGAAGAGGAGTGAAGTCATTCCCCTCTGTCACTCTTACCCATACCCCAAAACTGTCTGAAAATACAATTCCTGTGACTCAATCTTTACAAGCTTCCACCCACATAAAAAGGCCTGGACTAATAATACATTCACTAAAAGCTCTTTCTTTCAACTTTGTCTGTAATTGCTTTTTAAGTTCTGGTATAATTTTGTGAATTACTCGGGTTTTGCATGTGTGTGTAAATGCTATTAGCAGATGGAACACACACTCATTGTTCTGAGACCAGGGATTATGCTTGCTATCCTTTGTTCTGCACACACTCTCTATGAATGAGAAAGATGTTCCAGACTCTCATTTTGTCTTAAAAAGTTTAGTAACGGTACTCAGGAACAACTGACATTGATAATGTTCATTGTATCTTACAATGGATGCTCACATTTATTCCCCCTGACCACTTGAAGAAAAAGGTTCTATCAATATCCCCATTTATGAGGAAACTAAGGCTCAGAGAAATAAAGTAGCCTGACCAACATAATCCAACAAGTAAACGAATGAACTGGAAACCAAGCCAAGCCCTTCTGGCCCCAAACACTTCTCAAATAACTCCTAGAAAAAAACAGGTCTGCATTTTAGTATGTCAGCAGAGTGATATTATTAAATACTAATTAAAATAAGACAAATATGCATTAGATCCATGGAAACTGAGGATGAACTAAAATGTAGGTAATTTTCTTGATCCCAAAATAAAGCAATAAAAATGGGACACGGGTTACTTTGTCTCAACATTTCCCAAGAATAAGCCTCTAGCAATCAAAGCTGGCCTGTATGCACTTCCGAAAAGAAGGGCAATGAAAAGTTCCTTTTATTTTCAGTGTTTCACAAGGTGACCTACAAGAAAAACCCAGGCAGTGACTGCAGTGGAGACTCCCAAAGAAAATTTCCCCTAGAGATCTGACCACTTCCCCCACCGCTCCTCCACTCTCCACCCAACATCGAAGAGTTTCCCTCTCTTTGGGAAGAGAGCAGCAACGAGTTTCAAATGAGTGTGTCTGAGAGACGCTACACCACCGATCTGAACTACGAATAAACATGTAAACCCCATGCCTTTGGGTGCTACCCTACAAAAAATGGCTCCTAACTTATGAAAGAAGAGTCTCTTCTCTGTTTAAAGCTCTAATAAGATTGCTTCCGTAGAAGAGAAGAAATGGGACGCAGGAAAACTAAAGAGACCTCATCCTAATGTCAATCGTGGACATTCTCAGCACCAGCATGGTTCGTGTATATGACTAAGACGACACCAACACCACCACTGCCGTGCCAACACCAAAACCCACCCCCCACCCCATCCCCACTACCGTCCGTGGCAAGAGCAGCACCTGGGGACTGCGGACATTCTCCTAACCCTCTGCCCCAAGTATAAGCCCCTGAAAAGCAAACATAGCTGGTCCCTCTGACAACTGAAATTTCTCTTCCAGGTAGACCATTGAAAGCGATGAGAATAATATCTAAGTAATGTTTGAACCATTAATTTACAGTCATGCACCACATAAGCACGTTTCAACAACAAACCATGCATACGAGGGTGGTTCCACAGATTGTAATGGATTACGAGCAAAAGCTTTGTTTGCAATGTTGAAAGAAAAGTCTGGACCCAAGTATGATGTTAAATTAACTGCCAGCACTGGGTAGTTTAAATGGATGAGAAGGCTCAACATGCCGTCCACCGGCCATGTGTCCCCCGGCCCCAGCTGGGGCCAGAGGAGTGGGCTGGGGGGGGCGGAGCCCAGGAGCACGCCTACACCTTCCCCTACACACAGGTGCACACCAACCCATGCTCACAAACTCACTTCCCTTGCCTCCCTTCCTCTTTCTCGCTCTCCTCCCAGTCCACTTCCTCCCTCTCCCCACTCCCATCTCTTTCCCTTTCTCTCCTTCCCTTCTCCCTTCTATTAGTTCTCTTTTCAAGCTTTCTCTCTCTTCTCTTTGTGCCTTTTCTCTTCCCCACCTTTTCCTTCCCTCTCTCCATTACTCCCTCCTCCTGCTGCTGTCTATCCTCCCTCCACAGCACTCTTTCCTCTGCCCCCCGCCCAGGTACAAAGGCACACGAATTTTATCCTTTATACCATATTTTTACTATACTTTGTCTATGTTTATAAAATGTATAGATGCACAGCTGCCTACAGTACTTAGTACAGTAACAGTTGTACAGGCTTGTGGCCTGGGAGCAGTAGACTATCCCACACTGCCTAGGTGTGTGGAGTAAGCTACACCATCCAGGTCTGGATAAGTGCACCCTATGATGTTACCCATGAGGATGAAATCACCGAATAACACATTTCTCAGAACCTATCCCTATCATTAAGCGACGTGTGACTATACAAGGAAATAAGGGTAACTGGAACCTTCAATACTTCTCTGATGTTCAGTGTCCAAAAATTTCCATCTTACTGAAATTCATGAAATCTAAGTACAGTATGATGGAGGAGAATGACACCTAATTCTTGCAGATGCAAACGGGCAAAGAACACAGGCACTGATGGCATCCTCACTTACTCTGTCCTGAAGGGGTTCCAAATGTGCATGCCCAAAATGTGCCACTTTGGCAATGGACTATTTTGAGCGGAAGGCAATCAAGACCCAGAAGAGTCAACAACGTTAGTCTTCCTTAACTCCTAAAAGACTTTAGATGGAAGCCTGGCCCAGGGAAAGAGTCATCACCAGAGATAACTACAAGGCGTTCGGCTAGGTGTGGAGAACTGGGGGGCTGGGGGGTTTCAGCTGGGCCTGGAGATCACATTCCTCTCCTGTCTCACTGTCTCTGCCTGGCACAATAAACACTCCTTTACCAAACACCTGCTCCTCCCATCTTCCTATTGTCTTCCTCCCTCTGAAGTCCCAGATCCCTGTCCCTCCTCCCCAGCTCAGGATGGCATATAAGCCTCAACTGCTTTAGACTGTCTGTGGGTCCATATTCTTGTTGGGCCCCCATAAGTACATAATTACATTTGTTCTTCTCCAATTAATCTCTTATATTAATTTATTAGCTGAAAGAACCCAGAAGGATACAAATTTTTTTTTGGCTTCCTTACAATCCCTAAAGTAGCCAACAGTAGGGCTACTTTGATGATCAAGTCCCCAGATTCCTTAGTCTTTCCAACATGCTAGGGTTACTCCATTTGTCTGGGAGACCGAAGATCCTCTGAGCAGAGATCTATCATATAATTAAATCACATGCACCTCCCTGCAGTTGTTGTCCATGGTGTACTTCCCTCTACTCAACTACCTACAATCTGCACACATCTTTCTGCAATTCCGTTATGAAAGACAAAGACATTAACTCCACACATTGTACACACAATTAAGGCACAGAGTATCATTAACAATGTTTCGCCTGTTCAGGGATTTGTATGGTTTTAGTTTTGGTGTATGTTCTGTTGGGGACCAACCACCCTGCCTGGTCTCAGGAAGCTGTGACCCCCTGTGACTTAGGCTGAGTGAGAAACCTCCGGATCAGGAGCCACTAAGGAGACAAAGCTTATTCCCCTGGCATGAACGCTATCTGTTTGTTCTGTCCCTGGCCTTTAATGCTAGATCAGTTTCCAATGACGGGTAAGACTTCTCAGGGAGAAGCGACCTAAGACAGGGGCTGATCTCATAAAGGCCTATGTGGAATAAGTCTCATGAGACTGTGGAAATAAATGAAGGGGCTGTGGAAAGGAAGGGGTGATCGGCATCTACCCCTGCCCCCTCTTAGCCTGAGTCTTTGTACTCAGATGGGAGAAATCCAAGTCTCCTTGCTGCCAGAGTCTCCAGCGCTTAGCAAACAGCCAAAGGGGCCAGCTGAGACCGGAAAGGGCGGACCCCC
>PVIA01014858.1:0-25121 GCA_004024845.1 Tonatia bakeri | reverse complement strand
GAGGGCTTGATTGGGAGTAAGGGGGAGAAAACTGTACTTGAACATTCATTTAAATAAAAAACAAACAAACAAAAATTTTGCTGCATGAAATATCTGAGATTTTCCTGCCTATGTTCTCCTCTAGGACTTTAATAGTGTCATGCTAAGTGAAATAAGCCAGGCAGTGAAAGACAAATACCATACGATCTCACCTTTAATAGGAACCTAAACAACAAAACAAAAAAACAAGCAAAATATGATCAAAGATACTGAGATAAAGAACAGGCTGACAGTGTCCAGAGGGGAGAGGGGAGGGAATTTCAGGGGAAAAGGAGAAGGGTTTACACAAACAAGTATAAGGGACACATGGACAAAAACTGGGGGCGGGTAGAAATGGGAGGGAGGTGGGGAGGGCTGGGTGGGTGGGCTGGGCTGGGAGTAAGAGATAGAAAATTGTACTTGAACAACAATTAAAATAAAATTTAAAAAAATTCAACAGCCTTTCAGGTAAAAATACTTAAAAGACTTGGAATAGAAGGCAATTTCCTCAACCTGATAAAGGCCATGTATGAAAAATTCACAGGTGACATTAGACTCAATGGTAAAAGAATGGATGCATTTTTACTAGGATAATGCAAGGATATGCATTCTTGTCACTAGTATTGAAAATTATACTGGAAGTTCTAGCTCGGGCATTTGGCCAAAAAAAAAAAAAAAAACAAAAAAAACCGAAGGTATACAGATTAGAAAGAAAGTTGTAAGACTACTTCTATTTACAGATGGCATAATATTGTATATAAAAAATTCTAAAGAATTCACACACTTAAAAACTATTGCAACTAATAAAAAAGTTCAGCAAAATTACAGGATACAAGATCAAAATGCAAAAATTAATTGTATTTCTATACACAAGAAAGGATAATCTGAAAGTGAAAGCAGAACAATTTCACAATGACATCAAAAAGAATATCATGTTTGGGAATAAAATTGACAACAGAATTGCAAGACATACACTGAAAACTACAAAACATCTTTGAAATAAATTAAAGAGGACAGAAGTAAAAAGACATCTTGTGTTTGTGAATTATAAGACAATATTGTTAAGATGACAATATTGATATATAGATTTAATACAACCTTTTTCAAAAATCCTAACTGCCTCTTCTGCAAAAATTGATAAGCAGATCCTAAAATTCAAATAGAAATGCAAGGGATTCCAAATAGCCAAAATGATCTTGAAAAAAGAAAGCACAAAGTTGGAGGATGCATTTTCCAATTTTAAAACTTTCCAAAAAGTCACATTAGTCAAGACAATGTGACCCTAGGATGATGAGAAAGTCAGAAACAAATCCTTATACTTATGGTTAATTGATTTTTGATATAAGTGGCCAGATAATTTAATGGTGGAAAAGAGTCTTTTCAGCAAATGGTGCTGAGACAACTGGAGATCCACATACAAAAGCAGAAAGTTGGACAGCTACCTCATACTATATATAAAACTTAACTCAAAATGGATCATAGACCCAATGTAAGCATGGCAACTATAATACTCTCAGAAAAAAATGTAAGTGTAAATCTTCATGACCTCAAATGTTGAGAGATTTAAGACATGAAACTGTTGCCTAACAGTTTCTTAGCTAAAATGTCAAAAGCTCAATTAAAAATATAGGTAAATTAGGCCTTATTAAGATGTAAAAACTTTTGTGTTTCAAAGGACACCAAAAAGATAACCCGCAGAATGTGAAAGAATATTTGTAAATCATACATCTGATTCATAACTTTTATTCAGAGTATATAAAGAACTCTTACCACTGAACAATAAAATGAAAAATAACTCAATTAAACATAGGCAAGGGATTTGAATAAACATTTTTCTAAAGAAGCTATACAAATGGGCAATAAATAAGTGAAAAGATATTTGCTATCATTACTCATTAAGGAAATGAAAATTAAAAAACCATAATGAGATACAACTGTATATCCACCAGGGTGACTATAATAAAAAGACAATAACAAGTTTCATTGAGTATATGGAAAAATTAGAACCCTCTTACATCGCTGGTTGGAATGCAGAATGGTATAACCACTTTGGAAGACATTCTGGCAGTTCCTGAAAAAGTGAAACATAGAGTTACCATATGACCCAGCAATTCCAGTTCTAGATATATAATCAAGAGAATTCAAAACACAGATTTATGTAAAACTTGTACATGAATGTTTACAGCTGTATTATTCAGAATGGTCAATAAAAGGAAACAACCCAAATGTGTATCTACTGATAAATGTGATTTATCCCTATGCTACAATATTATTTGGCAATGAAAAAGAATAAAATACTAATTCATACTACAACATGAATCAACCTTTAAAGCATTATGCTAAGTTAAAGAACCAGACACAAAAGGCCACATATTGTATGATACCATTTACTTGCAATGTCCAGAGCAGGCAAATCTAAGAACCAGAAAGTAGACTAGGGCCTGCAAGGGGCTATAGCAAGCAATAATGGGGAGTGACAGCTCATCCATGTGGAGTTGGTGGGTTGGATGATAAAAGTATTCTGGAGTTAGATAGTGGTGATGATTGTACATGCACATATATTCTGTGAATGTACTAAAGAGTACTGAAATGTATACTTTAAAAGAGTAAATTTTATAGTAAATAAATTCTAGCTCAACAAAGCTAAATTAAAAATAAGAAATTAAAATTGGCTCTTTCGCAAGCATACAAGGGGAAAGAGAAAAACCAGAATTTTAAAGACCTATAGGGTTGAGAAAGTTGATTACCTCTAGGTACTAAATATAAAAAGATAAAATTGAGAATGATTTTGAGAGAATTAAAGCCCAGGTTTTCAGTCAAGATTAAATTAAGATTTAATGCCTTCCCACAAAAAATTATTTTTCCAAATAGTATCAAAAAGTCTATAGTTGAGAAAGAAAGGCAAAAGGAAAAGGAAGCATACAAATGTTCTCTGGGAAAGAAATTTGAGTGTAGTTATTGGCATGTACAATTGACTGGAAGCAAATAGAAGTTTACAAAGTTTTTGAGGAATCATATCTCCAAAGTAACCATAGCCTAGATTTAAAACAAACAAAACAAAACAAAACATGTTTCCAAGAGCCTTAAAACCACACTTGGTTAGAAAGTGAGGGGCAAAAATGACCTAATTAAGGAAATTTCAATCTGCAACACACACTTGAGATTTAATCATGTAAATAGAATAATCCTAACAATGGCAGAGTGATGAATAAAAAAGGAAAAAGGAGTTCCTTCCCCTGAGCCGAATCAAGACCTTAACACAGAATTTCTATCACTTCTGGATGTTGACATGGGGGAAGATTATGGCTTGATAATGCTATCCCAGCTGTATTTTAGAAAACTAAGGCCAAGTTACAGCCATTTGTTCTCCATTATTTTTTCTTGCATATGGCAGTTTCTATTTAGTTTTCCAAGATCTCATCATTGGATTCTGGGTAACAGAAAAAAATGATTCATCTGTTTATTTCCTAGATTGCTAAACCAGTAGGAGCTATAGAAAGACACGATAGGAAGAATGCTATGCCACCAGAGACTTTGTACTTTGAGCTGGATGGGGCTAAGGGGTTGTTCCGTGGGGGGACTATATTCTGTTTATGAGGCAAAAGAAGTAAATAGGTGAGGACCAGAAGGGTAGGCAGTAGCAGAAATTGAAGAGCTCATTGTTATGTGTGTGTTCCTCTTATCTCTGGGCATACCAAGAAACTACATTTTTGACTTTGTAAGGTATATAGGGACATGTGACTAAATTCTACTCAAGCCAGTAAGAACAGAAAGGATTTATGTTATCGCTTATTCCAAGTGGGTGAGAGCAGGGCATATTCTTTATATTCAGTCTATTTCCCTGAATATACTCTATTTCCTTGTTCTTGTACCTGCATCCAGAGGAGGACAAGGCACCCAGTGATGGTGAGACCATTTGAAGAAAGAAACCTGGCTCCCTTTATGACTGCGTGGAGCAAAATCCTTGACAACCCACACTAGACTTGGACACAAGTAAGAAATACTTTCTGGACTGAGCCACAAAACTTTAGGGTGTGTTTGTTATAGTTGACTAATAAATAGTATGGTTAAGACACATTATTTTCTGTTTGTTTGACTACTTGATTTGGTGCTAGGTGGCACTGTTTACTCTGTTATGATATTGGACCTTATCTACTAACTAAACAAGAAGACGTTTTGGATAATAAGACCTTTAGGTAAACATTTTCCAAATAGACTTTAAGGAATGAAGTCAGGTAAAAACAGTATGATCAAAACTATCACAATTGCTTATGTTATATACCAAATGCTCGTGGTTTTTTCATTATTTCATTTTACAATCTAAGGGAAAATATCTCTTTTTATACTGCTGCAGGAAATTTTTCTTTGTCTTCCAGTAATATAAAAAGAAACACACTTAAAAAAAAACCCCTCACCCCAGGATATATTTCTTTATTGCTTCAAGAGCAGGAGTGTCCAACCTGTGGCCTGCAGGCTGCATGAGGCTCAGGATGGCTATGAATGCAACCCAACACAAAACTGTAAATTTACTTAAAACATTATGAGATTTTTTTTGTGATTATGTGTTGAAATGTCACATAAAATAAATGTAAGTACATTCTCACTATTTGTACCAATGGGTGCACAACATGCCTTATTCATGGTGACACCTACTATTTGGTGACACCTACATTTGTGAGCAACTATTTTCAAGAATGAAACACATTAAGAGTAAAATTAGAACCAAAATATCTGATGATCACGTGGAGAACTCTGAGAATTAGGACTACTTCTATCAAACCAGATATTGATGCACTAGTTTCTCACATACAATGTCAAACATACCACTAGTTTTATGTTGCCCTCTTTTCTTTTACTTTTATAATAAAAATATAAAAAACTATCAATGATGTTTTATTGTTAGAATGTACATTTTCTATATTAATGATCACAAACTTGGGACCTGCTCGATGATTTTAAAAGATTATCAAAAGGGCCACTGCATAATTAGGGTTATTATGTGAAGACTTTTGCTTATCTGTAGTGGTGGATATCACAAAAATGATGCACGGAACTTTTTTTTGCTCATTAGTTTTCATTAGTGTTTATGTATTTAATGTGTGCCCTAAGAAAACTCTTCTTTTTCCAGTGTGTCCCAGAGATGGCAAAAGGTTGGACACTATTGTGAGAGAGAGAGAAAGAGAGAGAGAGAGAGAGAGAGAGAGAGAGAGAGAGAAGAGGAGCAGAGGGGGGAGGGGAGGGGAAGGGAGGGGAGAGGAGAGGAGGGGAAAAGAGAGAGATGCATCAGTGTGAGAGAGAAACATCCTGTACGTGCTCTGGCCAGTATGTGCCCAGACTGGAAATTGAATCTGCAACCTTTTTGGTTCATGGGATGACACTCCAACTACTTGAGCTACCTGGCCAGGATGAGAAACATACTTTTGATGTAAATCTGAATATGAATAAATACACATATATATGAATGCATGGTTGACAATTCTACCATGTTTCATTTCACTGTAAACATTTTTATACTCTAACATGGAGTGGTAGGCTTCCTAGTTCTCATTTCCTGTGCTTCCTGCCACACTATATGTGAAGTAAACAGTTTGCAACTTGGGATGCAGTGGATCAGCTTATGTGTGCTACTCTGGAAAAACTCCTAATCTAGCATGCATGGGTGTGTATGTGTGTTGGTATGAGGGGTTGGGTGAGGAGTGAAGTACATTACTCTAGACAACTGTAAATGCTCTAAGGCAAGAACTGTGAATCCTCATTCGCTTCCTGGCAGAGTGGGCACTCAGTGAGTGGGAGAGGATTGATTGGGATAACAAATGTGGAGGCTGTGAGGCTTTGTGTATGTTTGAGAAACTGAGTCATGGGTATCAGAAAGAAATGAGTGGAGAGGAGCAGAATCACATATATAGGGACAACATCCCTTGAAATAAACAGAAATTAGCTGGATAAATCAGCAGTCTGAAAGCCAGGTTTAGAGGCAAGCTACTCAAGCTTAGAAAGTCAGTCAGAGTCAGAGTCAGAGTCAGAGTCAGAGTCAGAGTCAGAGACGACAAGCACTAACTAGACTCCTGTGTGACTCACTGAGTTGCAAGAGAAGAGCCCTGCTCCAGCTCTAGACGCCCAAGCAACAGCCTCTGGGTGTCATTACACAACCTCCCATTGCCAGCCCAGGAAAAGTCAGTGGGGAAAACTCCACACCCACCTAGAACCAGGATCTGAAATCTCTGAATGATGCTCTTCCTCACCAACCTGTCTGTGAACAGGTCCTACCTCATAAGGAAAAGGAATGAAGACATTAAGTCAGACCACGACACACACAGTCAGTAGTGAAATTGAAAGTGCATTTAATGGGGGCAAAACAGAGCTGATCCACCAGTTTTCACCTTAAGTCCCTCTTCAGATGAATCCTGAGCAGCTGAAAACTAAAGTTCTAAGGTACCAAGACCGTCAGCCTCATTCAGAAGCTCAGAGACCCAGAGTGTTTGGGAAGGAAAGTTTCATGGCACCTATTTTTAGGGTGCAGATGAGGGAAGAATTTGACTATGGCTGACCGTGTGCTAATTGCAAGGCAAATGGAGCAGTTAAGCAGAATGGGAGAGGGTATTCAGCACTCAGTGGTGGTGGCCTCAAGGGTATGGGCCACATTACTTCTGCTTGGTCTGTTGAACTGGTGCTGGAATGACTGTTGGCTCTGGGCATGGCTCTGGCACCTTGGGGTGGCATGGCTCAGGAACCTTTGGGTGGCAGGGCTCTGGCACCTTGGGGTGGCATGGCTCAGGAACCTTTGGGTGGCAGGGCTCTGGCACCTTGGGGTGGCATGGCTCAGGAACCTTTGGGTGGCAGGGCTCTGGCACCTTGGGGTGGCATGGCTCAGGAACCTTGGGGTGGCATGGCTCTGGCTCCTTGGTGTGGCATGGCTCCTTGGTTTGGGAGACACATGGTTCCTGGGGTGGAGGTTGGCAGGGTTGTTTCACTTGTTGCTGCTGGAGCTGGGGGGGTGTGGTGCAAGGCTGCTTCTGCTGGTGGGAACTCATGCTTCAAAGGAGGCTGGACCTAGAGATCAGAACAGATGGTTTAAAGAGGGATTAACTAGGGAAGAGGCCATGTTCAATGCCACTTCAGTTCTCCTAAGAAGCAAAGGTTCTCCTTTCTCTCCCTTTACCACTAAGAACACCTCGATGATTTCTGAACCTTTGAACAGGGGGAACAGAAAGGCAGTTCGTTCTACTCCACTCAGGGCCTCTCCCAGTACTCTCTTTCCTCTGGGCACATCTTAAAACCCAGTTAGCAAAACAACACAACTGCAGGCTCTTGGCAGAAATGTGAGACCACAACATTGGGATCACATAGAAATGTGATATTATTTGAAAAACAAACCCCAGTAACTTCAGCACCCTGCACATTTCTGATAATAGAATGGTTTATCACCTATAGGATAATTACTGACTTTTCTAGAACCCCACATACTCCCCTCTCTAGCCTCACTCACACCCTACTCTGCCTCAAATGTTTCCCTCATTCTGCTTGTCCAGAAATACCCAGCCACCATGGATCACAGATCACCTCATATGATACCTTGGGGAGGAATTTCTAGAGTAAGTCTTCTAGAATCACTTCTGTCCCCAAACTACCATAGCCTTTTACTTGTCCTTATTGCTTCATGCATGTGACTTTCTACATAGTATTTTAGCTTTCCTGCCCATGTCTTATTTTCCTTTATAAATTAGAGTTTCATGGAATAAATTCCCTGTTGTCCAAATTGTTTTTAGCAGATGAAGTACCAACATAATAAATTCTCACAAAACAATTTGGTGAAAGAATACATTTCTCTGTATTAAGGTTACAAATAAAGAAACAATTATAATGTCACTGTAAGTTCTACTAAGTGTAAGGTAGCAGGATTTATCTTGTTAGCTGAGAGTCTTACACAGTCCTCTCTGGCAAGAACTGATGGGGCAGAACTGATAACATCTTAAGTCCCTTCAAGCCCGAACTATGAAAACTTTTAAAACCAAGTTATTTCTAGAGGCTATAACTCTGATAGCTGAATTTCAATAGTAGGGAAAAAGATAGCAAAAATAACAAGGAAGTTTCAATAAAAATAAAAACCTTTGAGTGAATGGTAAAAAGTTCCAAGGAAAGACACTCACCTGGTGTGCAGAGAAGAGCAGACTGCGTGGTCACTTGGATCTGCTGTGGTGTCCCCTAGTCAACTGGCTTTTTATAGTGACTGATACCTCTCTCAAGGAAATGAGATTTTTTTGAACTGCTGAGTCTTAATTATTTGCTGCCAAATATGATTCATCCCAGTCCCCTAATCTACCTGTTAGTTCAGTTTTTGTGATGAAACCACTCACTTGACATTTTTTTGGCACTTGCTGTCTGACAATGATGTCACTTAAGCCTTATCTCCACTGAGGGTCCTTTGCACCCAAGTGTAGTGTTTATGGTAAGGGTGGTGTAGGTGAAAGGTGAGAGGAGAAGTCCTAGGGCTGCTGGAACCAGAAACAGCCCTGTTTCCTGGAGTCCTAATCCTTGGCACTGACCAGGCTTGTTGAACTGTTTTGTATTAGAAGTGGATGTGGAGATACAAAGTTGTTTCTGGCTTTCCTGGGAGGCCAAGGGAATGGTCATATGAACTTACCCAGGTGGTAAAAAGTAATAATTTGTTTATCCATTCCTTGATGTACCCAGGTATGGGAGGGGAAAGGCAAGGCTCAAATGATTCTTTTGGACTTAAAATCCTTTACTCCAAGAGAGACCTCAGAGTCAACAGAAGACAAGGCATGGGGACCTTGATCATTGATGGTGATGCTGATGATTGAAAACCTGGGAAGATGATCAGGTTGAGCAGCTCCAGAGGACCTCGGCCCTTTTACCCATCCACTTGTTCAGTCCAATGTGCCAGTGGACCCTGAAGACACTGCCTCTCATGGGGTCTCTTCCTGGGGGCAACATGGGGACATGGGACCTGGGATTCCTTGACCTTTATACCAGAGTTCATTCTGCTCAATATAAAATTGAATTGAGGTCACTAATGAAGGCCTGTCTTTATTATACAACCTGTAATGAGCTGGGGCCTTTGGAAAATCCAAATCATTCTTCAAACCAAGGGGTTTATGTGGTTTTTCCCTCCTTAACTTTGTCACCTAACTTTTGTGGAATACCTGCTGGCTCCACAGCTATGTCACCCTCCTACCCCCTGAACTGGAACCCAGGACCGACCAGCCAGCCATTGCCAGGATTTCCTCCCACTGGCCCCCTCTAGGAATTATTCTACTCTTTATTCCCATACAGTACTTGGTGTATAGTCACTGCTTAGTGGATTGACTATTATAGAATGGATGAATAAATAATAAATGCCATTATTTGTTATGAGACACCAGAGGCTGCTTTGAGAACTAGGAAGTTTTTTAATAAGAGAAATACTCCCTTGTGACAAGCCACATGGGATGAGCTGAGAAGAGGGGTAAAGGTTCAGCAAGAGACAGATGTTTCAACTACCATCCTCACCCGTCTGTTTCCCTTCTAGAGTTTAAGCAGTCACTTCCCTTTGGGCTGGGCCACTGCCATCACTATGCCTGAGTTTAAGACCTCTTGCATCAATTTAGCTCTCTTCTACCTTTGGATACAAGCCTCTCCTCACCCAGACTCCATCTCTATGGACACTGCAAAGGGAATTTATAGCATGTTTTGTTGCTAATCTGGTGGGATTCTTAAACCTAGGGCAACTTGCTTCCTGCTTTGTGGTCCTCCTTGGACCTGGCTGACTTGATCTTCAGCTCTGAGTCTGGGCCCCTGCCTCTCATGTCTTCCCTGGACCCACACCCTTCATTGCAAAGGGGTGGGGGCTGCCATCCAATATTCTCTAGGTTTGATCTGATGCACCTACCTGACTCGTGCCTCCTTTCCCCCAGCCAACACCTTTTCCACTAGCATCTGAATTTCTTCTTTACCTTCCCGCTCTTTTGTTTAAAGTGTAGTGAATAGCTGGGTATTAAACCTTTTTATACTATACATGGAAGCTCAATTTCTTCATCAGCAGTGTTGGATTAGCCAACGAATTTACTAGAAGCCATATGGCTTTTGACTGCCACTAGCATCTCCCCACATGCCTCTGACTTTCACATTGATGCCCTTGTCAGGATGATAGGGTGCTGTTAATTTCCTTATACCAAAGCCTGACCTTTCTTAACCTTACTGGTTAACTGTACCAGACACCTTTTGGGCATTCTTATGAATTCTTTCTGCCCTACCTCTTATCCACACACTGTCATGTGGCCCTTCCAATGTAGGCTTGAATGGGCTTTGTGCAAGACCCTCATGTCCTTTCCTGATCCAACGTTTCATGATACTAAAGTGCAAGTTACCTGTAGAACAAGGTACTGTTGAGAGTGCAATCCAGAAGTGTGAGAGAGTTAACACACATGGAGCCAGGCTGGAAAAATGGGGGTGGTGAACAGGAGCGATGGGTGGCTATAGATAAATACTTCTGCCTTCATTTCCAGACAAAGGGTTCTACATCTTCTCACCATGTGGTTAAAAAACACAGAAACTTTTTTTTTTCAGATGCAAACCACAATCTGATTGCTCCAAAATAGTCATGAATCTCAAGAACTCAGGCTTAGCTGTGTGGGAGATTGCAGCCTTCTGGAAGGAAGTGGAACATTCCAAGAGTGAGCAGGTTCACTTACTTCTCACGTCACCTGAAAAGACAAGTCAGAGAGTGTCAGGTGATGATGTGTCCTGGAATTTCCTCACTGGAGTACGTGCTCAGCACTGGAGGCCTTGTCTAACCTTGTAGTTTCAACAAATTGCTGGTGACAATGGAACATTTTGAGGACCTCCAACTCTAGATCAAAGAAACTGTTGGGGGCCACTCTGCCTGGTCTCAGGAAGCTCTGACCCCCTGTGACTTAGGCTAAGTGAGAGACCTCCAAACCAGGAGCCACTAAGGAGACAAAACTTATTCCCCTGGCATGAATGCTACCTGTTCTGTGCTTGGCCTTTAATGCTTGATCAGTTAACCAATGATGGGTAAGACTCCTCAAGGAAGGGGCAACCTAAGCCAGGTTCTGATCACATAAAGGCCTCTGGAATAAGACTCATGAGGCTGTGGAAATGAAGGGGCTGTGGAAAGGAAGGGGTGATCGACATCAACCCCTGCCCCCTCTGAGCCTGAGTCTTTGTACTTAGATGTGAGAAATCCAAGTCTTCTGGCTGCCTCTGTCTCCTGCCCTTCTCAGGGCTAAGCAAATAGCCAAAGGGGCAGCTCAGACCAGAAACAGTGGACCCCTGGGGTAATCAGGCCTGGGACAAAGAATGTGCAAGATCCTGTGAGATCTGTTTGCTGGAGGGTGTTATTAACTTAGAATTTAAAGACACAGACAGGAAACCAAAACTAGCCCTTTGGAACCTGTAGTCCTTTCATATGATAAAACTCCAATCTCTGCCTGGAATCATAACAGGGATTTTGTTAGCATCTTTGTAAGTTACCTGTCCCCTTTGATCCTTTCTGCCAGACTGTGAATCCACAAACCAAGTCTACTTTCTCAATAAAAACCCACTGGAGCAAAGGGACAGGGCTCTCCCCACTAGAGGGTGTGGCCATGTTCTCTGTATCCCCACAGAATTATGCTAAATTCTGTGTATTATGTATGTTTAATGAACATCCGCAGCTGAGATAAATATCGCGGGATGGCTGGAACAGTATTCTTTCATAGAAACTCCTCCAATTCATTCATCCAACTGATTCTTGAGTGCCCACAATAAGTCAGGCAGGGTACCAGGCACTTGGGGTGCATTGACAAACAATAACAAAGATATCTGACCTTGTGCAATTCACACATTATAGAGAAGGGTGGAAATAAATAATAAAGAAACATGATGAATATGTAAATTATGTAAATACTATGGAAAAAGGAATACTCGTGCAAGCAATTGAGAGCATGAAAGAGGTGGGAGTTGTGTGTCTTCATTGAGAATACAGTGTTAGAACAGTTTTGAGGGAGGTGAAAATTTAGATATTAGAATATCTGTGGAAACAGGTCCAGGTCAAGAGAATATCCAATGCAAATACTCCAAGGCCAGAGCCTGCCTGGCATGAACCAGAGACACTAGTTGGACTGGAGACCAGAAGCAAAAGGGAGGCAAGGGCCAAAGGAAAGTAAATTTATTCACTACTTTTAGCTTCTGGCATCAGCCATCACTAGGACAGGGATGAATCTTTCTTCTCGTGCAGCACCTCTTTAGGCAGCAGCAACAATCCATTCAGAATAAGATGCACCACGGAGTGTTTCTTCAGGAACCCATATGTCACTTACATTCCTTGGGCTTTCTTGAAAATTTCTATTTTACAAAGGAACGGTTACCCATCAGAGTAGATTAAAGTCACATATAAAAGGCTTTTGAAGACAGGAAATGCTCCTTTAGTGGCTTTAGTTTGTCATATGTGATAAAAATTCCACTGAGTTACTCTAATATGGTAAATATATCCTTGTGAATTTTTTAAAAGGTTTTATTTATTTATCTTTAGAGAGGGAAGGAGAGAGAAACATCAATGTGTGGTTGCTGGGGGCCATGGCCTGAAACTCAGGCATGTGCCCTGACTGGGAATTGAACCTGCGATGCTTTGGTTCGCAGTTCGCGCTCAATCCACTGAGCTATGCCAGCCAGGGCTTCCTTGTGAATTTTTAAAAAATATCTTTTGTTATAAAGTGATGCTAAAGAGATATATTAAGCAAATATTGCAGCACATGTATATAAGGTTGTGGTAACTTCCAGCCAAGATGGAGGCATAGGTAGACACATTGTGCCTCCTTGCACAACCAAAAGAAGGACAACAACAAATTTAAAAACAAAAAACAACCAAAACTGACAGAAAATCAAACTGTATGGAAGTCTGACAACCGAGGAGTTAAAGAAGAAACATTCATCTAGACTGGTAGGAGGGGTGGAGTTGGGAAGCTGGACAAGAGGACTTGAGGCAAGGCAGAAGTTGGCGGACCTGGTGAGGTGGTGGATTTCAGACCAGGCAGTTCCACATTCAAGTGCAGATAAACCGGGAGGGACCACTGGTGAGCAAGATAGATCACACAACCCAGGGTTTCAGTGCAGAGAAATAAAGCTGAAAACCTCTGATTGAAAATACCTGTGGGGGTTGAGGCAGCAGCAGGAGAAACTTCCAGCCTCACTGGAGAACTCATTGGAGAGACCCACAGGGTTTTTGAAGCCCACCCACCTGGGAATCAGCACCAGAGGGGCCCAACTTGACTGTAAGTAGCAGGGAAGTGACTGAAAACTGGCAGAGAGCTGAGCAAGCAGCACGCAATACAGGGGGGAAGTTAAGAGTAGTATAGGAAACGTAGAAGCCAAAGAACTTATACGTATGACCCATGGACATGAACTAAAGGGGGAGGAATGTGGGTGGGAGGGAGTGTGCAAGGCAGAAGGGAATAAAGGGGGGGAAATGGGACAACTGTAAAAGTATAATCAGTAAAATATATTTTTAAAAAAGGTTGTGGTAAAATATGGGTGCTGATGTGAGAGTAACTGAATATTGGGGAAAACTACCCTAACACACCCTTTGGTACTAGCAGAAAGGCATCTGTTTTGTCTTCCTGGTTACACAAGGCCCGGTGAAAACTCTCTGTCATTTTCCTACCTTAATTATGGGCCCAGAACTCACCACAATTTTGTTCTTTGGTGTCTCAGCCAATGGGGCAATGCTCACCAACCTGGTCCCACTCCCCACCCCCATATTGGATTTTGTGTGTGTGGTGTATCAGTGTGGAAGTATGGACTTCACATGTGCTCACAATAGAGAACTCCATGCATTACTAGATACCAGGACACCCCTGCTTCACCTTTCCCCTAAATGTTACTGTGTTAAAACAGTCAGTAAAATCGTTACCTATTACTTGAATAGCAAACTATTTGCTCAATAAGCTTATAGTTATTTAAAAAAGTGGCTAGACAGATGCAGAAATTTGATATAAGCTATTACTGACTTCCCTTGACAAAATACTGAATTTGTGAAGAAAATGGGCCAATTTACAATTAGCAAGAAAATGAATTATTAGAGTACAGAAATTTGGTAGGAAAAGTTTACTACTTCTAAATTTCAACAAAAAGACATAAGACCAAAGAAACAAAGGTCTTAAGACAAATGTCTGCAGCAAAAATGAGAATAAAGGTGGAGTCTTCCTATTCACACTGTTCCAGAGAGCATTAGGGCAGTAGCAGTCCATGGGGAAAAAAAAAAGAAAAGGAAAATGGGAGGAAAAAGACAAAAAAATTAGTGCATGGCTTAAGAATCAGGTCAAGAAAAGAACTTCAAATAGATTTATGCCAAGGGGGCTGCCCAGGAAAAACCAGAAGCCTGACAAACTTTTGATGGAACTGTTTTGCCTAAGAAACCATGAGCCCAGACTATGAAAGCTGTGAGTGTGTTGAAGAGCCTAAAAAACATATTTATGCAGAAAGAGCAGCATAACCTGCACTGTGCCAGAGAAAGGCATGCATCCACTTTAGGAGAAGCTGATGAGAAAGGAATAACCTCCAGAGGCCAAAACTGCTTTCAGAAAGTGGAACCCATGTCATATCAAAGAATTGGTATCATCCATGATAGGACAGTGGACTTTATCGTGTTTGCTCAGAGATATTTCAGAATTCCTGTGGATTGGACATTGGCTATCTCCTTTTCTTTTCTTTTCACCATGTGGAAGTTTCTACTGAAATTATCCTGTCCTTGCTCCACTATTGCAAATTGGAGTGTGGGAGGGGTGAAAGGACTGATATTCACGTTTTCTAGTTTACTGGATCAAAAAGAGAGGTTTCTACCAGAGGAGAGAGAAGAGGGAGTTTCAGGGGAAAAGGGGAAGGGTTTATAGGAACAAAGTTAAAAGACACATGGACAAAAACTAGGGGGAAGGCGGTAATGGGAGGGAAGTTGGGAGGGAAGGGTTGGTGGACTGGATTGGGAGTAAAGGGGAGAAAACTGTACTTGAACAATGATTAAAATAAAATTAAAAAAAAAGAAAAAAAAAGAAGAGAGGTTTCTGAATGGAGAGGATACAATGGAGAGAATTGTACGTTACCCAGAGATCCTGGACTGTGAAGTGGATGCCATGACTGTGTTGTACTTTGAGTTATCTCCCATGGGACAAGAGGTGAGTGTCTAGTACAGAAAGAAGAAAGCAGATAGATACTTGGCAACCCCAAGACTGGACTATGAAGAGATTTGAGAGCTTACCAATAGCCTTTTCTATTTTGGGGCACACAGCCATGTAGAGTTGAGTAGGACCATGTGGCTGTCATGTAGCTTATGCACTGTCATTGGAAATGCAGACTGTCACTTCTATATCTAGGGGTTAAGAGCAAGCCTGCTTTCTCTGCCACTTTCTTTTTCTATCTGCTTAGTAGCATAAAGGGGAAGGAGTGGCCCTAAAAGTTGTGAGACAGGGAGGGGATGGAGTCTGAGTTTCTGCCAGCACACAATGGAATAGAGTATAGATATGAAAAATAAAATTTCTTTTGTATGATGTCACAGATATTTTGGAGACTTTTGTCTCAGAAGAAAATCTACCCTGACAAATTGCTTACTAGGATGTGGTAAAAGATACTAACTAAATACAAACTCTGATAGGAACCGTTGCTTTAAGAGATTTCAAATAGATTTTTTGTTTTTAAGTAATATATCCAAGTAGACATTGCATGATGAAAGTAACATAATTAGCATATTTAAAACAAAATTGCTTATAGACTTTAAGTTTTGTTAATCTTGATGAATTATATGCATTTAAAAATAGTTGTCGGAAGATGAACTGCAATTTATATATCATAAAAATAGACTAGTGTACTGTTGATAATTATATTTTATGTCCCACAGCTCTAGAAAATTCCATCATATTTATAGTTTTCTCACTAAGAAAATAGTGTGGAGTTTTCTGTTTCTAAGTCCCCATTGCTGTGTGAAATTTATTTAGGAAACAGACAGGCTCTGACTGGGAAGCATCTCAGTCAGATTTTGGGGAAATGATTCCACTCTCAGGTTTCTCCCAGTTTTCTGGAAGGTACAGATGCCATTTTTCCAAAGTATAGCAGGCACAGAGAGGACAGAGCAGAAGGTTTATAGCTCCAAGTACTGCTGCTTTAGTTGTGGAGAGAGCAGAATGGAGTGGGAAAGGATCCAGACTGATCTGGCTACTCAAATCCACAGCATGATTTAGTGAAGGTATAAACCACTCAGCATCTCAGGAGACAATTAGATAAGCTCCTACTATTTGATAGCTGGCAGGCTGGGCTGCAAATCTGCAGCCTTGAACATGACAGAGAGGGCTCTTGCCCTGATGGTGCTCACAGTGTGGAGAAGTCAGACGTGATCCAGTGATCATGGGTGTGATGAATGTTATTGTGTGGGACATGCAGGGCAGCTGACATAGGTACCTCAAATGTGTCAAGGGCCAGCAGGCCTAATAAGACCCAAAGTCCAGACAGGCCACTGGGTTCTCCAGAAGTGTGGGTAGCAGGAGTGAGGAGCGGTGTAGAGTATTATAGAGAATAGACAGAAGAAAAGGGACAGAATTTAGAAAAAGTAGGTTGAGATGTGACATCAGTAGGGGGAGAAAGTTGTTGCCCTAGACCCACCATAACACTTCTGAGTCAGAAATAAGAAAGTTTGGGGAACTTTCCTCAATTATCACTTTCTATCTGAACCAGAAGAATTATTTCTTTAAGGAATTATAAAAGTCATGGTTCCTATAGGAAAAAAAACAAAATGAAGGTATAGAAGTAAGGAAGAGCAATGAAGAGAAACTAATGTGAATTTCTTTAGCTGCACAAGTTTGATCAGCTCCCAGGCTGTGGATGTGAATTTTGCCTAACTGTACATAGTTTGAATTTCAAGTTCCTCCTGAGAAGCAGTACCTACTCTCTAAATTTCCTGCCCAGTGAGGGGCAATTTTGCCAAGTTACAGTGGAGGAGAGAAACTGAGGCAAGATAAGGAGCTGAGACACAAAAGGGACAACTCCTTATTGACCCCTTAGGTGGTTTCAACTGTCAGTTAGTGGGCAGGATTTGAGGTTCTTAGGCTGTGAATGTGAGCGGAGTACTGGAGTATTCAGCATCTCTACCAGAGGATGAGAACTGGGATGGAGCTGTGTGGAGAGGAGAGACACGTGGGATGTCCCATCAGGATGTGGAATCCCTCACCCTTGGGCTGCTGCTATGGGACCTGCTGCAGAGCCTCAGGAATGTTCTGGATGGGCAGGACATATATTTCTACTTAGCAACATCTTCACTGACTTCTGTATTTTTAAAATATTTTGATAAAAAGTTATAAAAAAGAAATAACATCATATTATATGTAATATAGAAAATGTAAAGCTATTCAAAAATGAGTACTAACATAAAGCAGCCAAAAATAATCGCTATTTATACAGGGGTGGGCAAAAGTGGGTTTACAGTTATTTGTATGGCAAAAGACATGCAAGTTATGACCATTTCAATAGATAGATAAACTCTGTGTTTTGTGTACTCTCAACTGTAAGCCTACCCCTTCACAACTGTTTTGTCCACCCCTGTATTTTGCTGTGTTTAGTGTCAGGATTTTTTATTTTCCATAAACTCACAAGCTTGCATATATTTTATCAAAAATACACAACATTGTAAATGTATTTAATGCCAGGGAATTAATTATACACTTACAAATGATTAAAATGGTAAATTTTATATCACAATAAAATACATATTTTTTAAAAAGTAGGCTACAAAGGACAGGAGTAACATTATTTTACATTTGTAATAGCAATGTGTCATAGAGCTCATTTCCCTATTCAGAATCAGCCTATTTAATTGTGAGTGGCCCGGAGTTCTATCTAGACTTTTCTACTATTGAAATCAGCAGTAATATGAAGCCACATCACATGTGCAGAACGTACAGACCCAAGACACATCATTTTCTCCTGCTGGTTTGACAACTACTCATCACCTTGTAATGAGTTGTTGGAAAATTTCTGTCTTACAAGCTTCCATATATCTGGAATTCTTGCTAAACTTATTTAGATTTCTTGTTCCTGTCACCTGTCTCACACCTTGATGTTATGGACCATGCATCCTAGCATAAAATGAGGTTTGTTCCTTAAGGACTACTGTAGCCCTTCTGAAAACTTATGATGTCTTCTCTACTGCTGGAAACAGCTCTCTAATATTCCAACCCACTCAACACAGATCTTAACCCTGCTGGTCCCCCGTGAAATCAACCAGACTAGGCTGCAGAAGAGAGTGAGGGGCAGGTGCCTGGAGAACAGGGTTCTGAGTATGATGTAAAATCAATTTCTGGGTTACTCTAATTAATGTTTTGGTTATCATTTTCTTTGCTTGAAAAACAGAATGACTGTACCAGGTGCTCTTAAGTCTCTTTTCTCACCTAATATTTTACATCTTAATGACCAGCTTTTTTCCAGCACTGTGGCTGATTACACACCTCACCTGGATCATGTGCTCCTAATCCCTGCCTAAAACTCACCTCCAGTTTTAAGTCACTGGATAAATCTGTATTTGTGGGTTAAATCAGTAAAGAAAACCAGAACAATTAAGTTCAAATATGTAGCAGTGATGTTTTGGGGAATAAGCAGGGGCCTGTGGGGTGGGGCCCTCAGAATCAGAAGTGGTTTGGAGGAGGCACTATGGAACTCAGGCATGACTCAGCCCAGTGTCAGAGGAGAGACCTGCTCCAGGCATGGCTGCCCAAAGTGACAGGCTCTGGGTTCCATTACACAATAGCCATTGCCATTCTTAGGGTGCCCCCTAAATGCAGTCACACACGCACACACACACACGCACACACACACTCATGGAAATACACTGTACCAGGACAGATAGATGATGTCTGCACCAACTCCTCTCTGATTACAGGCCCTACTCATGATGGAATAACAGTGAATGGGGCAGAGTCACTCAATGACTCATACAGTCAGGAGTGGACTTAAAAGTGATTTAATGGAGACAGAGCAGGAAACATGCATTTCTTCCCATTTAGATTCCCTCTTCAGATGAACCCTGAGTAGCTGAAGACTAACAGAACCACTAAGACTCCTGTTTAATGTAGAGGCTCAGTGGACTTCTTAAGTGAATATAAGGAAGGCTTCATAGCAAATGTTTTTAGATGCAAGTAAGAATGTGCCTCAGGGTAAAAACATACTGATTATAAAATCTACAGACAATAAAAACACAGAAGCAGAAGGAAAGAAGGGGTTCAGCATCCAGTGGTCAGCTCCTCAAGGGCATGGCTATGGACCACATTACTTCTGCTTCATCTTCTCCTGGGATGGGCTTGTGGAAATAGTTGGGTTGTATAGTCTGGAAACTTAGGGTGACTCAGCTCTTGTACCTTGGTGTGGCCAGGCTGAGGAACCTTGGTGTGGCACAACTCCTTGGTTATGGGAACAAATGTTTCTTAGGGTGGAGGTTGGCAGGGCTGTTTCACTTGCTGTTGCTGGAGCTGGGGAGGGTGGGGTGTTTCACTTGCTTCTGCTGGTGGCAACTCATGCTTAAAGGAGGCTGGACCTAGACACAGAAAAGTTGACCCAGTGGTTTGGTGAAACAAAGAAGAAGACAAACTTAATGATAAATATGTCTCATTTAATGTCCCTTCAGATGTGAGATACTTCCTTCTCTTTCTTTCTGTTTCCCTGAATTTAAGATAAATGGAAATTTTGGTGATTCCTGTTTACTTTCAAGAAAAGAAGCTTAAAGGTGCTTTATTCTGCTTCACGTGTGTGCATGCTTTCTGGAAGGCTTTCCATCCTATTGCTGCTTCCACACATGTTCACCTACCATGGCTCTCCTCCCAGACACTCTCTGCCAGATCCAAGTCACCTTCCTCCTTTGCCACAGCACAGTACCTGCCTTGCCCTCTCGAGAAATCACTTTCTATGAAGTATGTTTGCAAATTACCCTCATGTTTTATGTTCTATAGATCATAGGGTCATAGGGTCATGAAGTAAAGAATTTAACTTTTGATCATCAAATTGTCTAGTTCAATGCCTTTGATATCAAAATTCTTAATAAAATTAGAGTAATAATTAAAATATCAGTACAAGTACCCCAGACATAATATCTAGTTCGTATCCTCCTGGCAACTTAATAGCTATCTTTACAGAAATTATTTACCTTTTCTGAACCAATTTCCACAGGTGTACTCTAAATGGGAAGTACAAATTATGTACTTTAGTACCCTTAAGCACAAACTGCAAACACATTTTAGATAAATATATCATTAGAATGTTAAGACATCCCAAACAAATAAAATGCCATTGGGTGAATAGTTCCAAGTAGGGAGTCTAACTTGGTGTACAGAAAAATTTGAACTGTAGGTCAGTGGGAAATCTTGGCCAGCTAAATTTTCATCAGAAAACGAGTCCTACCTTAAAAAGGTAGGAGTTTTAGATTTACTGCTAGCTTATTTCCAGCATTTGTAATAAAAATCTCTGGCTTAACTTTTTTTTGAGACTTAGTGTTTGACAATGATGTTATCTGGGTCTGTCCCCACTGTCCATCCTTTGTGTTGAGTTATTGTAGCTATGAACAACAAAAGAGGCTTTTTGGAAGGTTATGACTTAAATCAAGGGGAACTTCTGAGCTTCTGGGACCAGAAAAACCGTGCCTCTTTGACAGGACCCTAATCTTTAGCTCAGATGAATTATTTTGAACATTCTAGTTTCCTAAGTGGATGGGGAGATTAACAAAAGGCATTACTGTTTTTTCTGGGAATTGATGCAGATGGTGACAATCAGTGAACCATCTGGTTTTCATCTCTCAGTGGATCTGGAACTGGGAGAAGAAAGGAGAGGCTAAAATTCCTGCCTTAAAAATGAGTTGTTTTGACTTTGGAGGAAGCCTTAAGATGTCATGTGAACCAGGGATAACAGATGTCACTGGGGATGGACTGTCAGGATTGACTGCATCTGTCAGACATGATGTTACAGCCTGGAAGAACCTGCCTCTCATGAAGTCTCTCTTTTCTGGGGACAACACAGAAACAAGAGAGCTCTGAGCCCCTGATTTCATATGCCAGCCATGTCCTCTGATCATGGTAAGAAGAAACAGAAATCACTAACCCAGAACTGAGTTCAACACACAATCTCTTACTAGGCATTGCCCTTGGGAAATTCAAATATCCTTAAAACTCAGATATGTGGATGGTTCCTCCCTTTCCACTGCTTTACCCTGTAGGTGAGACTAAACATCACTTAGAGATTCCAGACATTGAGAAGGATGATGAGAAGAAGAATTTAGTCCCTAGTGCTGATTTTTTCATTTATGTATGAGAAAAAAGGAAGCAAGTTTATAGGAAATATATACTCGATGATCAAAGGAATATGCTATGGCAGGATTTGAGGGATCAGTGATATTTGTGTTCTTACTTTTCTGTGTACAAGCATGTCATATATTTCAAAGCTCAGTACATTTATTTCTATTTTTGTTTTTTAATGGCAGCATTATTTATTTTATTTATTTACTTTCCTCCAGTTTATTAAGTTATAATTAATGAATATAAATTGTCCATATTTACTGTGTATACCATAACATTTTCATATACATACGCGTTGTGAAATAATTATCTCAAACACATTCATCGCCTTGCATAGATTTTTTTTTTGTGTGTGTGTGTGCTGAGAACAATTATGATCTACTCTCTTAGCAAATTCCAGGTATCATTGCAGTGTTATTAACGAGATAGGACCATGTAATCTGTACTTGTCTGGGAGAATATGGGCAGAAGTGACGAAGATCACTCTGGCCTTGCTAATTAGGAACAAAATGTTCTTATCTATACCCCAAATTCCTGGTTCTTATAGCATTGTGGTAGACCTAGAGTGATTCTGGAAGGTGATAGAACTACACACGGCAGAGACAGAGTCCCTATGTGACTGGGTAGAAGAGACCCCCCTTAACAATCCAAATTCAACATGATAGATGCATAAATTAAACTGTTGCCCTAAGCTACTGAAGGCTTGGGCTTTTTAGTGAATCATTTATCTTACTGTAAGTAATATATAAAACATTATTGTATATTATTTTTATTATTTTTATCTTTCTCCTAGGGCAATGACTACTTATAATTGGTACAAGGGCCTAAATAAGTGAGCCAAAAAGGTGATAGAAATTTTAGGTTTAATATTTTTTCAAGATAATTTAGTATTTCTTAAATAATGTTAGATGGAACCAAATAAAATTTCTTATACTAGTATGGAAGAAATAGAAATATATTCAATAATTTATATAGAACAGTATTCATATAGTTTTGATAATATTTTATAGATACACATAATTATATATTATGCTTATTCTTCCCTCTCAGAAGATTAATGGAGGTTGGTTTCTCCCATCTGCCCTCATGATCACTACCTCATAGATGGGAGAATGGAAAATGTCCAACTTGGGGGCCTCAGTGAGGCTGGGGACACATAACCCTGCCCTCAGGAAGCTCTCTGTCTTCTGGAAGATGCAGACCTCTCTGGGTATTGCATGTACAGACAGGACAGAGAAACTTGTTTGCGGTTCCGAGTACCGCTGCTTTAGACGTGGAGAGAGCAGAGTGGGGTGGGAAGGATGAAACTCAAGGCTTCAGGAGCGATTTGGATTCAGAGTGAGGTTCAGAATGTTCCCTTCAAACCCACAGTGTGATTTGGTGAAGGCATAAGTGCTTAGCATCTCAGGAGACATTAGATAAACTCCTACTATTTGATAGCTGGTGGGCTGGGCTCTGAATCTATAGCCCTGAACAAGAGGGCTTCTGACCTAATGATGCTTACAGTGTGAAGTCAAATGTGATCCAGTGATCACCAATGTCATGGTGTGGGACATGAAGGGCAGCTGGTGAAAGCAGCAGCCTGCCTGACAACTGTATCCGCAAATGTGTCAAGGGCCTGGTGGCATAATAAGATCCAAAGTGCAACAGGCCACTGAGTTCTAGGGAAGCATGGGTGGCAGGAGTGGGGAGGAGTGTAGAATATAGAGCATTATAGAAAACAGAAAGAAGAGAGGGGAGAAAATTAAGTTGAGGATTGGCGAAGAATAGCTGAAGAAAGTGGTTGACTTCAACATCCAATAATGACAATTTTCTAAGTCAGAAATATGGAAGTACAGGAAAATCCTTGAATCAATTTCTATGTCAATCAGAAAGATTTTTTTTTCAGGAATTATAGAAGTCATAGTTCTGGTAGGACTTAGGAAAACAGAGGTAAGAAAAAAAAAGATCCATAAGGAGATACTAATTTGTTGGCACAAGTTGACATGCACAACTAGGCTGTGGACCTGAAGTTTGCCAAACTGTTCATAGTTTGGACTTAAAGTTCTTTACCTACAAGTAGTACCAACTCTCAAAATAGTTATCCCAATAGGAGACAATTTTGCCAAGTCACAAAGGAGGAAAGGGACTGAAGCAAGACAGGAGCTGAGACAAGAAGATAACTTGTCATTTACATCCTAGATGGTTTCAGTTGTCAGTCAGTGGACAGGATCTGAGGCCCTTGAGCTGTGAGTGTGAGTGGAGTAGTTGGAGCACCCAGTGTCCCTACCAGAAGATCAAGAATTGGGATGGAGCCATATAGAGAAGAGACACCATGGGCTGCCCCATGAGGGTGCGGAATTCCCCACTCTTGGGCTGCTTCTGTGGGACCTGCTGCAGAGCCTCAGGAATTTTGTATGGCCAGAACTTATGTTTCACTAGTCAGCAGCATCTTCACTGATTTCTGTCTTTTCTAATATAATAAATAAAAATTATACAGAAATCAAATAACATTTATATAATGTGTAAATGGAAGACAAAGCTACATAAATAATGAACACTAATGTATATGCATCCAGAACTAACCATAGTTACAGTTTGCTTCATTTAATGTCAGGATATTTTTTTCTATAAACCTGTACACATGCATACATTATTAAAAAGATGTCTTTTGCTTAAATTGTTTAGTGTCTGCTCCTTTTTTCCTTTTCCAAGCATATGC
Organism: Tonatia bakeri; assembly: GCA_004024845.1. Lineage (NCBI taxonomy): Eukaryota > Metazoa > Chordata > Mammalia > Chiroptera > Phyllostomidae > Tonatia > Tonatia bakeri. The sequence continues at coordinate 1,091 of PVIA01014858.1, read as the reverse complement.
TTATTGAACCTGCAACCTAGGGATATGCCATGACTGGGGATCGAACCTGTGATCTTTTCTTGAACAGGATGATGTTCAACCAACTGAGCCACTTAGCCAGGGCTAGTGCCTGCATTTGTCATAATATAATCTGAACATTTCCCAATAAGACATAATTTTCCTACAACAATCTTGTTAATGGTTGCAGTATGATTTTAACATATAAATGTCTCATCAGTTATTGAACCCATTATCTATTGATATGCACTTAAGTGTTATCAAATTTTTGATATTGGATAGAATGCTGAAATTTATCCTTGTGTATAAAATATTTGTATATGTGCATGAATATTTCATAAAAAAATTTCCAGAATAAAACGATAGTAAAAAAGTAGGGTAGAACTTTATACCTTTTGATTCATTCCTTCCAAACTCTTCTTTAAGATGCTTAAACTATATTCATAAAGTCTGTATATTATAGAGCCCATTTCTTCATTAAGAGTCAGACTCTTTAATTATAAATAGCCTGGATATATCTTCAGACACTTTTACAATGGAAACTAGCAGAAATATGAAGTCACTTTAAATGTGCATACTGTACAGACCCTGGACACATAATTCAACTACTCATCATTTTGTAATGACCTGTCGGACAGTTTCTGTCTTAGAGTTTCCAAATATTTTTGAGCTCTTGCCAACTCTATTTGGAGTGCTTTTGTGTCACTTGGATACCACCTGACACCTGCCTCACCCTATGTGGTGTTATGGACCATGAATCTTTTCAGGAAAGGGGGTTCACTCCCAGGGACCACTACAGTTATTCTGATACCTTCTGTTAGCTTCGCTGATTTGGGAACAAGTTCCCTAAAATCCAAGACCCATTCAACAGAAACCTGCAAACCAGCTGGTCATCCTTGAAAACAAAAGCAGGCTTTAGGAGAAAATGATGACCTAGAAATCTGGAGACCTGGGCTCTGGGTGTCATCTGAAAACAATTTCTGGTTGATCTCAATTCATCCTCTTCTCCTTTCTGAATATCAGTCTTTTAAAATCTGGAAACACGGGGACTATGCTAGGTGCTATTTCACTCTCATAACACCCCTGTCATTTTA
>PVIA01014857.1:0-25114 GCA_004024845.1 Tonatia bakeri | reverse complement strand
AACAATGAGGAAGAAAAGCCAGATAATTTGTAAAATCATAATGCAAAGGGTGACAAATCTCTTTTAGGAAAGGCAAGAGTGGTCACCATAAAAGCAGGGGAAAAAATTAAAAAAAAAAAAACCTTTATCAAATTTAAAGGCCAAGTATGGGATAGTGTGATCATTTAGATGATGTTTTAAATTGTGCCTGTGGCCCTGTGGCCACAGATACAACAGTGTCCTCGACTACTTGTTACATCTTTTCCAGGTGTGTGTGAGAAAGTTTGGTTTCAGGGCAGGAGACAGGAGAGAGCTTTCCTTAGTGGTACAGGCCTATAAAGGGTACTTGACTTGCAGCATGGGTGCAAATCACGGCACTCTTCTTCCGAAGAACAAAAACCATCTGCCATCAGGGTGAGGGTGGACACCAAACCCTTCACTTTTAGTCCCTTTAAAACTGTGGCTACCACTATGCCATTTGGGGGAGCTCATTTAAAAATAAACAATTGAAATGTGGGAGAAGAGGCAAATGTTTCATCCAGAAGAACTCTATTAGTTCGCTAGTGTTACAGAAAGGACAACTCAGACGGCCTGGGAGTTTGCAAAGTGGGGTTTATTCACGCATGGGGACCCAGAGGAGATAAGATCCAAATTCTGGGCCCTGAGTTTAACCTGGGGCTTGCTTATATACTCTGTTACAAAAACGAAAGGAGGAGGGGGAAGCAGCTGCTAAAAGCAAGCACACAGAAGCAGAAGTGAAGGTTAGTGTTTTGGCCTTGAGATAACTGCTTATTGCGAGAGACTGCTGTCTGGGAACAGCTGCTGGTCAGCTCCTACCTAAGAATGGCTACTGTTTAGCTATGTCCAATCACAATCTCCCCTTTGATGCTATAAGATGCTTTTATCCCTTTAGCATTACTATATGCCTACAAATTGTCAGAGGCAATCCGTACCTTGGGGTGACCTCTCTCAGGAGGGTTCGGGTGACTTCCTGGCTTTTCTCCATCTTAGTGGGGAAAGCCTCAATCCAGAGAAGGTGCACATGATCACCAGGGGGTATTTTAACCCTCGGCTAGGCTTGACTCCAGTAAAATGATTCAGCCAGGTGCTTCAGCAGCGTGTGTGTTCCCTCCCAGCACCGTGTCTGGGATGGGGCCGCCAGGAGGAGGTCGCCCACGTACTACAGAGTCGTCAGGTCCGGCTCTTCCTCGGCGAGGGGCTTTAGGTCTCTTCCTAGGGCTTCCCCAAATAAGGTTGGGGAGTTCTTAAACCCCTGAGGCAGTCTAGTCCAGGTCAACTGAGTCTTGACTGCAGTGTGTGGATCTTCCCATTCGAAGGCAAAAATGGGTTGGCTGGAAGGTGCCACAGGAATGCAGAAAAAGGCATCCTTCAGATTAAGGCAGGTAAAACATGTTGCTGTTGGGGGAAGCTGGCTCAGGGGGTGTATGGGTTTGGGACCACTGGGTAGAGGGTGACAGCTGCTTTGTTGACTGCCCACAGATCCTGGAAGGGCTAGTACTCGCTTCCGTCCAGCTGCCATCATGGGTCTGGGCAGGTGCGACCCCATGTCATGGAGCCAATTCTCTCCCAGCTCCCACGCAGGTGCTGTAACTCGAGGGGCCTGTCCCACCCAGTCACATCTTGGATGGGGGAAAGTCTCTTTCCATCCCCCTGGCCCAGAGCCTGGCCACAGCTATTCAGCATCCCTAAGTGACCAGGCAAAGGCTATAGGTATTTCAAATGACCACACCATGGATCAGCTGCAAAGCTGTTGCTGTACAAAACAGCCCTACATGTTCTTGCTCCATGTGTCCCTTTCCCCAGCCCACACCCATGGTGGAAGGGGTGAAGACATCCTAAAATCTCCTGGATGCCTTGAGTTTTGGACCCCATTTTAAATGCCTATTTGGGGTCCCACCCTTTTGGCTGCACCCTGTAACAATCTCTCATTTCAAATATATATCTACTATAAATTCTTTTAAGGGACAATGGATGAAGGTCTCATCTTCTTGTAACTACTTCCTGCTGGACATGGACATTGTCCTACCTACCCATGGGTCAGGGGTGCCCTGAAGGGGGGTGGGTGCAGCATGGAGGGAGTCCTTCCTGTAAGGGGAAGGACCTTACAGAATCCTGATCAGTTGGCTGTCACCAGGAAGTCGCAGGTTCACTGTCCAAAGGCTGGCATTACTGGACTGTTGGCACCCTGGTCATATTCTGGAGATGACATATTTGGAAAGAGTTGGAGGGCACAATTAAATCATAACCACTAAATGACAAAGGCAGGAACTTAAGTAAAGAATGGCTTATCTGGGGGAAGGTGTACAAGGCATGCTACACCTGTCCAAAACTCTTGTGGCCCATTATACTTCACTCAGGCTGAGGGGAATATATTAAGATTTCCCTCTTTTCAGATATCTGAACTTTTCTGTCCAAGCCATCAAGACAGAAAAGGGAAAATCAGTTCAAAGTGAAGCCCACAGATCTCCCGAAATGCTCACCAACACAACCACTCAGCCAAACCATTGAGTTTCAGGGGGCGATGATGAAAATGGGCTCCTTAAGTGGGGCCTATATTGCAACCAACCACTCAGGTTATGAACTCATAGGCATATGTCCTATGAAAACAGAAGAACACACAGGTTAATTCACACAATAGTTCCCAAACCAGTCTCTGTGCCTGTGAGACTCTTTTGGGAAGATGTTCAGTTGCAAGGTCTTTCCTGCAATGACATTTAGCAATGGCAATTTGACAACTCATCCATACCTGTAAATTGTACATTTTTGGTGATATTACAAACCCAGTTTCAACTTTCAAATAAAACAAACTTTCAAGACAGCTAGCTGCGTCATTTTGATGTCCAATACTGAACATTGTGATTTTCCTTGAACCACAATTTTTCTCCTTAAGATCACCCTCACTGTTATTAAAGGAACTACTCTGAGTCCCATTTTTAATTTTTATTGTTCATTTGCATAAACACACCAAGAGCAGCCTGGATCACTTATGATCTTTGATTCCGCTTTGCTGGAACTCACACAGGGAACCTTTAGATTGACTTTTCAGTCCGCCCCTCGTGGCACAGAAGCAGGGCCACACATCTGCCATCCAGCTTCACCTGCACCAGTTTCACTCAGATCCTTGAGACTTCCATTGTGCCTACGGGTTCCTTTTTTGGCCATCTTTCAGAAAAACAACCTTCGTTCCTTCCCTGGAAAGACTGCCATGAACTGCACAACCAACCAAAGTACCAGGCATTTCTTGTGGGCTTCCACTAGCTTTACAAGTCAATCCCAGTTCCTCAGGGCTTTCTGGTGATGACCAGAACCCATACATGCCTCCTTCAGGCGTGACATTCCAGTCAAAGTCTTGGTTAACAAAATATTATTAACAACTGGTCTTATGATCAGAGCCTTAGCCTAGACGGGGGTTATTATTAACAACTGGTCTTATGCAAAGAAACCTTATGCCATCACTCACTCCTTCAGAATGCCAGATTCTGGAGTGATCAGGTAGGGAGAAAAATACAAATCATGAAGGAAAATCCTTTCCCTTCTGATATCCACCGGGCTTCTTAAAACCTTCATTTTAGACATTCTGCAATATTCATAAACCTTTTATTTTTTCATATATTTTTGATATTCACCAAAATTGCATCTCCATGCCTTATACCTTCTATTACTAACAACACATAATTTCTTCCTAAAACTTTTACCTTTTTTTAAAATTTATTTTTACAGTTTCTTACAGACTTTTTTTCATTTGTTTTCTTACAGAGTGTAACGTTTTAAACTTCCCTGGAATCCTCAATTTCCCTTTTCAGAGCAGATACAGAGAAAAATCCAAAACACAGAGTTCCAGAATAATATACAGGTGGAGGTGTTCTCTTGCACTAATGTGTCCATCGGTGCCTCACAGAAACATGCTCCTTCAGGCCCGGTCTCTTGGGAGAGACATGCTGCTTTGCCTCTGGCTGAAGCACTCATCAACCCCAAATGACTCTTCCTGGGTCCCGAGTGGCAAAGGCCTTCTCCCCAACCGGTTACAGGTGACCTTTCCTAGGTCTTACAGTGACCTTAAACAGGTCTTCAAGTACAGAGGGTTTATGATCAGAAACAACACCAATATTAGAAATTTGCTCTTTTCACACAAAACCAGAAAACAAGTGGTTGAGGTTTCCTTTACTCCAGGTTTAAAACTTTCACATCCTTTATTTATATATATTTTTACTTATTCAGATTTAATCATCATTCTCTTTTAATCCTGGTTCCTTTCCCACACTGAGAAGGACTATACTTAAACTCAGTATGTGGCAGCCAAAAGTCCCTAGCACTAAACTAAAAAGTCCCTGGTACCTTCCACTAAAAGTCCCTAGATTCGCAGGGACATCCTGCAGCTTTCTAAAGCTTAGACCCTGCAAACACTCTATAGATCAGATGGTCACCCTTGGACGTCTGTTCATAACCTTCAGAACCAGAGCCCTCCCTATCAGAACCAGCTACACAGAGAACCTGACTGATGCAGTGCCCACACAGCCTGGCACCTTGACCAGTTCCAAGATGGCAACAACCCTGCACACTCCACCCTCCACGGTGGGGCTCTCACGTGGCTCACCCTCCATTTTACCCAAAATGGTGGCACACCCACAGGACTTGCTGTCTGATCCCCAACATACAAGCAATCCAGTACTGTGGAAGAACCCCCCCACCCCCTGATAAATCCTCCCGATCGGTGCTGACAGACAAGGGAAGGGACTCACTCATGCTTCACAGACTTCCACCCATGGAGCAACAAAGACACTCACTCACACAAACACACCGAGTTTATCATGTTCCCACCCGCCCGAACTGTGGGAACCCTGACGGGCCTCCTGAACAGGGGGCCTCCTGAACCGGAACTCGGCCTGAGGGGTGATCAGTCCCTCTTTCCACTACAAGAGTGAGCTGGTCTCGGGCTCTGACCCCGGGGCACTTACCAGATGGGCGCCTCCCAGATTTCCCCAGTTCGCACCCTGCCAGCCTGAGTCAAAGAGCGGTCTGGGGTCAAGCCTGCGGAGCCCAAGATGTTCAGGACCCGAAATTGCTGGGGCGCGTGCCTCCTTATCACCGCCGGCCCCCACCAGCCACCCACGGCCGCCTTCACTGGAGGCAACAGCCTGCTCGCGTGAGTCGTTTCCCAGTCAAGGAACCAAAATGTTACGGAAAAGACAACTCAGACGGCCTGGGCGTTTGCGAAGTGGGGTTTATTCACGCATGGGGACCCAGAGGAGATAAGATCCAAATTCTGGGCCCTGAGTTTAACCTGGGGCTTGCTCATATACTCTGTTACAAAAGCGAAAGAGGAGGGGGGAGCAGCTGCTAAAAGCAAGCACACAGAAGCAGAAGTGAAGGTTAGTGTTTTGGCCTTGAGATAACTGCTTATCAGGAGAGACTGCTGTGTGGGAACAGCTGCTGGTCAGCTCCTAAGAATGGCTACTGTTTAGTTATGTCCCATCACACTAGGACTGCCTGAACAAAGGACCATGGCCCTGGCTGGTGTAGCTCAGTGGATCCAGCTGAGGCTGCGAATCAAGGGGTCACCGGTCATACTTGGTCAGGGCACATGTCTGAGTTGTAGGCCAGGTTCCCCAGTGGGGGCTACATGAGAGGCAACCACACATTGTTGTTACTCTCCCTCTCTTTGTCCCTCCCTTCCTGATGCACGATCGCTGACTGGCAGTGACCGTGGAACGCTGCAGATGGCTCGTCAACACACAAGGAATGAACATACACACAAACAGGCAATTTTCTGTGCAGAATAGGGATGGAGGGGCCACTCTCCAAGTGGAAGCACCTTGGCCACCCTCTCTAGTGGAGGGCGTGTGTTCTCCTGTCCCAGCAGGCTTTTTATTGAGTTCGTTTGTACAAGAACTCAGGTAAAGCTCATTACTCATTGCAGGGAAGTAAGGATCAAATAACAAGGAACTCTGAGGGCCTACTTTGAGTCAGGGTCAAAGAGCTGTAAAACTTTGAGGAACAAACTTACTTCCTCCTTGGACCCTTCTCATTCAACTGAGAGCATTCTAAACAAAGCAGGTTTCACAGGATTTTACATATTCTTTCTTAGGCCTGATCACCCGGGGAACCTGCCCTTTCTAGTACAGGGTGCACCACCCTGTCATTGTTTCAGGCTTAGGTGGAGCAAGGGAACTAAGGCAACCAAGAGATAAGGAGATTTTCTCACAGACAATGAGAACTCAGGCTTCGTTAAAGCTGGGGGGTGAGAGTCCATCACCCCCTTTTTGCCATAGCCCCCGAAGTCCTTTCTTGGGGGCCTCCCACGTGATCATGCCTGCCTTAGGTCATTCTCCCCTTGGGGAATCTTACCCGTCAATGGCTAACCGACCAAGCATTGGGGACCAGGCAGGGTGAAGTAAAAGGACCAGAAGAGGTGCTCCTGCCAGGGAGATAAGCTTGTCTCCTTGCTGGTTTACAGTTCCAAGGTTGTTCCCTTAGCCTTAGCCTAGACGGGGGTTACAGCTTCTGATACCAGGCAGGGCAGTTCCCAATACCTTCCCCCTCTCTAAAAATGGATAAATAAATTTAAAATATAAAAGCATAATGAACTAGGTGTCTTAAAACAACAGAAATTTATCTTTGTCTCAATCTCATTCTCTTTCACAGTCAAGTTTTTAGCAGGACCGTGAGTTTTATGAACACTCTGAGGAAAAGTCTGTCCTTGATTCTTTCTATTTTCTGGTAGTTGCCAGTGTTGAGCATTCCTTGCTTATAGATGCATCATTGCAACCTCTTCCTCCATCATTACATGGCTGTCTTCCCTCTATATGTCTCTGTCCATGTGTCTCTTCTCCTATAAGGGATTTAGTCATATTGGATTAAGGGTTCACCTTACCCTCCCACCCGATTCTAGTATGACCTCACCTTCATTTAATTATATCTGCAATGGCCCTTTTTCCAAATAAGGCCACATTCTGAGGTGCTGAGAAAGCCATGAATTTGAAGGGGTCACTACCCTACCCAGCATAATTCTCAAATACTTCATGTAAATATTCTCTCTTCAAAGAAGGGAAGCATAATTCCCACTCCTTATGTATAAGTTATGTATAACTTATGTATAAGTTGCACAGAGAAACTTCCTTACAAGAGCACAGTGTGGTGTGTGTGGGGGGGGGGTAGTTAATTGTATAGTTGAGGAGCATGGTGAATACCACCACAGGTGGGTGATCGAGGGAAGTCGGCGTTAACAGTGATAAGTGAGGAGCACTTGCCGTGATGCCATAGTAATGGCATGTAACCTTCGAGTTCTTCCTCTCTGTCACCCATAACCCCAGCCTAATCGTGAGGACAATTGCCAGACAAAGACTAACTGAGGAACATTATACAAAAGAGCTGAGCAGAGCAATATTCTTTAAAACTGGCAAGGTCAAAAACCAATAAAAAAATCAAAAACCAGGAAAACCTAAGAAACCACCACAGCCAGGAGGGAAGGAGACTTGCTGACTAAATAGAATGTGATATCCTAGATGGACCCTGGGACCAGGAAAAAAAGTCATTGCATAAAAACAGGAAAACTGAATGAAGTTGGAATTTTATTTAATAACAGTGTATCATTATTTGCTCATTTATTGGGATACGTGTACCATAGTAATGCAAGATGACTCTCAATGACCCCAGGCCTTGTACAGTCTCCCACCCTTGAGAACAGAGGGGTCATGTGAATTAGATGAAACATCACTTCGGTGATTGTTATGTTACATGGCGAAAGTGATATTGCAGAAATAAATGTATTAATCTGTTTATTTTAAATTAGTCAACAGGTTTTATTTCTATAAACTTGTAATGCACATTTAAATTTAAAAATAGTTGTGGCCCCTGGCTGGCGTAGCTCAGTGGATTGAGTGCAGGCTGTGAACCAAAGCATTGCAGGTTCGATTCCCAGTCAGGGCACATGCCTGGGTTGCAGGCCATGGCCCCCAGCAGCCACACATTGATGTTTCTCTCTCTCTTTCTTTCTCCCTCCCTTCCCTCTCTAAAAATAAATAAATAAATAAAATCTTTTAAAAAATCAAGATCTTAAAAAAGAAGAAGAAGAAAAAAATGGTAGTTCCTTTAAAAAAAAATAGTTGTGGCCTCAAGGTACTGGTCTCAGCCAGGGTGTGTACAAACTCCAGGGTGAGTGTGAGGGTAAGGCCTATCTTTTGTGGAGGGGCTTACATTTTTTGAAGAATGTGATTATGACACAAACAAATCCCTGACAAGCATATTTTTAGGCAGTTGGGGAAAGGGAAGAAAAAGAATTGGGACAGAAAGTCAGGTATTTGGGACTCTGCCACCTATGGGATCTCCTTTCTCAGCATTCCTGCTACAGAGGCCTGAGGTGCCTCCACTGTGCCCCCCAGTGCCCCCCAGGAGCTCCACAGCTTCTTCTCCAAAAAAATTTTAAAAATGTTTCAGTAAAATATAAAACACTAAAATACAATATACAAATCCTCTAAACAGAAAATTAGAAAATATTCCTGACAAAACTTGAGAAGTTGTAAGTACATGGAGAGACATATTGTATTTGTGGACTGACAGACTCAATTTTGTTGAACGACCATTTTTTCTTAGAATAATTAACACACTGATTTTCAAATTCATATGGAAATACAAAAATAAATTAGAAAACCAAAACAATTTTGAAAATAGAAAAACAAACAAATAACAAAATCTATTGGATTTTCAGACCCATTATTAAGTTACAAGAATCAGTAATGTGTGGTATTGGCTCAAGAGGAGATAAAAAAAATCGGTGAGATATGAGTTCAGAAATATGTTTCATAACATGCAGGGTCACTTTATTTTTAAAAGATTTTATTTATTTATTTTTAGAGAGAGGGGGAGGGAGGGAGAAAGAGAGAGAGAAACATCAATCGGTTGCCCTTTCTATGCACCCTCACCGAACACACAACCAGGCGTGTGCCCTGATCAGGGATCAACCTTTCACTGTGCAGGATGATGTCTGACCGACTGAGCCACACCAGTCAGCGCTGGTCACTTAATTCTTGGTAAAAATGACAAGCTAATTCAGTGGAAATAATTGTTTCAAAGGTGTTAGAAAAAGTAGATCTCTATAGGCAATAATATTAAACTCTGATGCTTTCACTTTGTACCAGGTACAAAAATTTTTCTGAAATAGACTAAATTTATGAGGTAATAGTATAAAACTTCTAGAAGAAGAAATAGGAGAATATTTTTGCCTTATGTTACACAAAGATTTCTTAGATATCGTACTAAAAGCACAAACTGTTGATAACTTCACCTTGATCAAAATTCAAACAGCTTTTCAAACTACACTATTGAAAATGAAAATACAAAGCAGAGATGTCATGAAATAATTTCAAAGTATATATCTTTTAAAGAGTTTTGATCTGCAATATATAAATAATTCTGGAAATCAACAATTAAAACACAACCCAATTTGGTACTAATAAAAAATATGAATAGACACCACTGAAAAAGATATCCTGATTGCCAATGAGAACATGTAAAAATTCTTATCACCATTAGTTAAAAGGGAAATGTAAATTTAAACATAATGAGATACCTCTACATATCCACTGGAATGGCTAAATGAAAATGATCCAAAATATCATGTTCTGGCAAGAATGCAAAGCAAATTGACTTATCATACACTGTGTGGGAATGGAAAACTACACAGCCATTTTGGGAAGCAGCGTGACCCTTTCTTGTAACATCAAATGCACAACTACTAGAAGACCCAACAGTTCCAACAAAAATGCAGACACATGTCCACACAAAGATCTACTTGCTCACATTCATAACAACTCTGGCTGGAACTTTCAAAATATTTTTTAAAAATCTTTTAGATGTGCTCGTACTTTTAATGAATTAAGAAATCATGATATACCCATTAAGTGACATATAACTCTGCAATCAAAAATTTATTATTGAAAAATAAAATCAAATATATTACTAATGCATGCAACAACATGGATGAATCTTAACATAATGATAAAAAAAGAACACTTAGTATGCACATGCTCTGACCCCTTTTATGGGCTATTCTTGTAAATGCAAAACAGTAGACAGAAAAGAAAAGAACGGTTGTTCGCCATTCAGAGCAGGGAGAGGAATTGAGTGCAAAAAGGCAGGAGCAAATGTTTTAGGGCAATGAAACTGTTCTACACGTTGCTGATGTGGTTACAGAACTCATCAAAGTTCTCTCAAAGAAGGTGATTTTTATGTGTGCGTGCAATACTTCAGTAAACCTTCCTTTTAATGGTAAGTTCCATCTATATGTTAACTTCATCAGAAACACCTGGGGATCTAGGTTTGTTAAGCATTAAAATTTCTAACCCCCCAAAAGACCTATTCAAAAAGAATCTGAGTGTGGTTCCTGAGAAGCCACACTTTTAAAAATTACCCCTGCGAGCTTCCACATCAGTATTTGTTTAGTTGTCCTAAGCTCAGAAGTGCCTGCTGAGCTTGTTAAAGAAAATCAATTCACCATGTCTTACTGAGACCAGATAGAGCCACCTCTTTCATTAACAATTACGGAACATTATTATGTAATTCTCCTTTTGCACTAGCTTTCTGAGGATACATCCATTGCTTTTAAAGTACCAAGTAATACCACAGACATTTTTAATATATATTAGCACCAATAGTGGAACTGAATTTGGACCTAAGTACTTTTAGAAAGTAGAAAAATTCACTCTGTCAAGAGCTTCCCTAAAGATCCACTCAGAGGCTTCATAGAGAAGTAAATTTAGCCATTTTATTCTGTTTAGAGTCTCAGGTGAATTGAGAATATAACACCTGGGCTCAGTGGTCTGCTGGTAAATTATCTGTTTGCAGGTGCAAAGCAAAGTGATAGCTTTGATGTTAAGTTTATTTGTGCTACATGCAAAGTCTAAGTCTTCTTCTTTACCTGGGTAATTTCAGTTCCACAGTGCTTAGGTCATTTGTTATATTAAGAATTAGACATTGTTTTTAGATTATAATAAAGGAGTCATGTTATTTTTGTGAATTTCAAGTTCTACGTCATGGTTAATGCAGTTGATGCCCTACCAATCAAAATACTTTGTCTAAAAGCATTGACTTGCAACAGCGTGCTGGGGAAAACAAAGATAAAAAGAAGTCCTGCTTTCCAATTGATGCACCTTCTCATGGTGGAATAGAAAGCAAAATCTACGGAAAGCTCACATTGCACAGTGTCACCTCAGTACCTTTTGTACAAATAGTGAATACCAGGTGCCAAAGTTATAATGGGACTTTCCTTTTTCCAGTACCATGATTTCATTAGAAAAATTAAATTGGTAGTTATTTCTTTCAGCACAGATCAACATCACACCTTTTATAGTATCAACATTAAATGCTTAGGCTTCACAATTACAGTTATAACATCATCTCTCATATATGAAATCTAAGAACATCAAACTCAAAAAAACAAAAAAGAAAGAATATCAAACTCTTTGTGGCGGAGAGTGAAAGGGTGGTTGCCAGGGACGGGGCATGGGGGAAACAGGGAAATATTGGTTAAAGGATAGAAACTTGCATTGATGCAGGATGAAGAAATTCTGGAGACAATGTACAGAGTGGTAATAGTGCTTAATTATTCTGTAATGTATATTGAAAATCGCTAAAAAAGAAATCCTAAGTGTTCCACTACAGGCTGGATATGTTAATCAGCTTGATTTTAGTAATCATGTCACATTGTATACATATTTAAAAACATACAATTGTACGCATTAAATATATTTGATTTTTATTTTTCAATTATACCTCAATAAACCTAGAAAAATTGTAGTTATAAACATCTACTACTGTGGAATATTGTCTGATATAAATTGTAAATATCTTGTAAATATCATTTGAAAATAGTACCAGACAAAAATTTGGTAGTCGTAATAATACCTGTACAAATTTGAGGCATCCTTATAAATGTTTTGTTATAACAAAATTTATTTTTACACCTGTAAATTTGCAGATACAAATTTATTGTTTACATTTGTACTGACTTTGCAAACCTTAGATAAGGTAACTAATTTATTTTTACATCTCTAACTTGCTTTGAAGACCTTATATATAGTAACGGGACAAAGAACTGCAAAACAAATTTGTCAAGTTAATCTCAGGTAATTTTCCACTGTATGGCAACTGTGTTTTGACCAAAACAGATGGACATCCTGTTCCATTCTAGCAAATGTCAGCCTTGCTTGACAAGGATGACATTCCACTTGATAAGAGGCTCCCATTTCTTCATGTTCTTAGCTTTTACCGTCTTTCTCTTCTCTGCCTTGGGCATCACATTAGGTATAGAATTTAAGCATGTGCACTTATGCTCTCTGTCCCACAACTCATGATTGCTGACAGTTATGTGAACGCCTGACTTAAAATAGCAGCATCTTAATCACCTGCGGATAGATAAATAGCAGATGCAAAGGCATGAATCTTCCAATTCAATGTCATGCTTGAAGAACTAGCATTTAGAGATGCCCTTAGCAACCAAGCTAGTTTATTTTCCACCTTTCTGGTACAAGCGATTTATCTGCTACCATGGCAGTTTCCTATTTTTCAGGTAGTCCTCCACCCCTTTCGGTTCACACATACTTTTTCTTCCGCATACAGGATCAGTCACTGTTCCCTTAAGGTTTATTTGGCATCAGACTTGGTCAAAAGAAAGGCCATAATAAATCATGATAAGAGCAATGATATTTCTCACCCTTTATTATTTTTGACATTGTTATATTATTATCAAAAAAAAACTCTGTTGTATTTATTTAATGGATTTATTTCATGTTTACAAGTCTGGACAATTACTTAACAAATCTAATCATTAACAACTACAAAAAATCCTGATATTGGAAAATACACATGATAATAAAGTTGTATTTTCTTTGTTTTAAAAGTAAATTAATTGTATTCATTTCAGGTTAAGCATTTATTTGCCTAAATACATGGATTACTAGATTAATTTTTCCCTTCTATCTTCTAAAATATTTGTAACAATAATAATACATTGAAGATATATATATATATATATATATATATATATATATATATATAAGAACTAGCATTACACACACACGTATATACAAAGAAAACAGATTTAATTTTGGGATTATATTATAACCTATCATCAGACTTCATTTTGTTATGGCACAAGACTTCCAAGAAATGTTATGAGAGGCAAATGACAGATACTCAACTTTGATAAGTAGCAACGGATTTTTTTTAAAGATTTTATTTATTTATTTTAAAGAGATGAGGAAGGGAGGGAGAAAGTGAGGGAGTGAAACATCAGTGTGTGGTTGCCTCTAGCACACCCCATACTGGGGACTGGCCTGCAGCCCAGGCATGTGCCCTGACTGGGAATCAAACTGGCAATGCTTTTGTTTGCAGGCCTGCGCTCAACTCACTGAGCTACACCAGCCAGGGCCAGTAGCAATTTATTTTTGCATCAAGTGACAGGACAGATTTCTTACATCATCTTCCTTGAAAGTCCTGTATTTACATTTACAACATCCCAGCTTCATTACTTAAATATCCTATGAAAATATCCTCTTGGAAAATTAAAAACTAGTAAATAATATTATGTGGTTTAAATATAGAAGTATTATTAATAATAAAGTAATTTCAATTATCCATATTCGAATGTAGTCACATTAATACTTTGTGAAGTTGGACTCTTCTGTGTTTATTGAGCTTTCAGTTTGTAATCATTCATTCTTTAACTTTCCAAAACATACTATCCAGAATAATCTTCCTAAACGTCTAATAATGATAAAGTAGTATTACTCCCACTTTCCTTGAGTTCAACAAATGTGTGCTAACATGCAAAGAAGACAGACATAAAATAGTGACTAGTAACCAGTAACCAGATTGTGTCTTGATGTACTTTTTATTAATCAAACATTTACACACTGTTTCATGTCGCTGATATAGATAAAACAGCAAGGTCTGTAATTTAAGATCGCCTTGTAAGTGATCCTACAAGAGACTTCATTGTTTCCATTGTCTATTTGGAAGATATCCCCTATCAAAGATTTAAATCATGGTGGAGGGTAAAATGTCTTGAGTCTGATTTCTCATCATAGCTTATGCATATGCTGCTTGCTGCATAATGTTTTAGAGATGTTATGAGTTTATAGGAATATATGAGATACATAGGTGTTAAAATATCAACAGATGCAGTATGCAGGGTTGCCCAATTCTCGGGGTGGAGGACAGATACCGTCTGCGGCCTGTTGGGAAACCGGCTCACCTGAGCTCCGCCAGCTGTCCCCTCCCTGCTTGGCCATGGAAGAACTGGGCCCTGGTGCCAGAATGGTTGGGGGCCACTGCAGTGCCGCATCTGACTACTACACAACCCATTCTTGGAGTGAACATCTTTTACCAATGGTGAAATTTACCTAAAAGGATAGAAGCACTAGGAATTCACAATTGTTTTCAATTCACTAGGGAACCCTAAAAGGTGTGTTATATTTACATTATGTTTTCAAGCAGGTACCACTCATCAACTTATTCAATACCGCAATACGACCAGAATAATGACTACAGAGCATAAGTATTAGAATGGAAAAGACAAACCCATCACTTCTTGCACTAAATATGCTTATCTTTTATAAAAAAGGAAAAGCCAGAGATAATATTTACATGTAAACTCAAACTAGAAATATCTAGAAACTATAAAGGTGACTTAAAAAAATGAAAAGACAAGTAATTCAAAAGAAGAGTGAATATTATATGGAAACAAACACTGCCCAATGAAGAAATACAATCTGTAAACATTTTTAAAAATATTCAAGCTAATTCATAATCTAGAAAATGAAATTTAAAACTATACTGAGATGTAGTTGTTTACCCAATAGATCTCCAAACATAAAAATGCATCTTATCAAATATTACTGAGGGTGTTTAAAATGAATAATTTTATGCACTTGATTAGAATATAAGGTGAAGAAATATTTTTGAAAATGCACTTAACTATGTCTGTTAAAATTTAAATGGTCAGGTATTTTGAAATTCCATGTATTGGAAAGTTATGTACATTCTTGCTTATGAACATAATGATATAGACCTAAAAATAATCAAAACAGTATATTTTGACAACTAAAAAAAATAAGGAAACACCCTCATTATGTTAATTGAGTCATGAGAGAAGGGTAATGGCAGAGTTCTGTCCCAAACAAACATTAGCTGAGGTGTTTTAAGGTGGGTAATAGACAAAAGTTCAATATCAATGTCTCGATTCCATTGGAGATATAAAATTACTGATTTTCTCCACTTCCAGCCCCTCACTGAGATTTATTTCCATTGAAAGTGTTTTTTAATGGGTGTGTGTCATAAACCTCTGACTTTGACTGGAATATATGATAAAAATAACTGTTATTGCTGAAGTGTTAAATTATACTTAATACTTGTGAAATATTAATACTGTATTCTTAAAATCTCTAAGCAATTACCTTAATTTTAGCTTTTCGATTATGACAGATGATAAAGTTTATAAAGTTTACAACTTGAGCCTATTGGTTTTTGTTGCATTGTTTAATTTCCCTTCTCATTTTTCTTTAACAATTACATTGATTTTTCTGGGTATAGTTTAATTTCTAAAGATTATCTTTGAGGAAGTACAGAGGTATTCCCTGTTCAGCAATTATATTGACTTGTAAGATAAAATTTTGAGAAATTAGTTGATGAAATCAATCACATCTTCATAGCAACTTTCTTTATTATTGGGGGTATAATTTATTTTTACTCCTTTAGAATTTCCAATATGTTCAATGGTATAGAAACTGCTCACATTTCTGGTAGAAGTTGGCTAATTGCCTGTTTGTTATTGACCTGATCGGTAAGTGGTAGCAAGGCAGTTTCAAATTTTTGACCTCTGTAGAGGCTACATTTTTTACCTGCGAACAGAGGAAAAGGAATGTTTCCTTTGCTTGTTTGTGTGTGTTTATTGCTAATGCATTTCTCACGCTCTGGTCTTAGTTCCCCATAGGCGCACTTGAGAAGGGCATGGGAAAGCACGGTTCCTCCCTCCATCTTTTTACTCTTCAGTGGAGCAAATGTGGGGGTTGAAGTGGACAAGGTGGAACTCTCAGATTTGAAAGTAACAAAGTAATGACTTAAAATTTAAGATGTGCTTATTATAAATCTGTGGTTTGGGGCAATTTAGCCCACCTCTCTGAACTTCCATTTTCCATTTACAGATAAAGGCACCATTACCCCATTTAAATGTCTGGGTTCTTGACCATCTGAACTGAGATAATTTATTCAAACTTTGAAACTCCTTAAAGATCACATATTCAAACATTCCCAATCTGTACTTCTTAGTTCAGATAGTAAAAAAATAAGTGGTCTGGGACTTACTGAGATCAGTTTCTTAATCTTTAAAATAGTGTACCAGTTTTGTGTAGGTTATGAAGGAATAAGTAAACTGAAAACTGAAAAATGCAACTTATATAGTAACAGCACTTCTCCATAATAAATAATAAATGTCAGTGCTTTTTATTAGACAAATATTTGTAAGATGTCTTATAAATACAGGCAATGAGCTGGGTCCTCTGGTAGAAGTGACTTACATAAGTTTTCTCTTTATATTATTGTAACGAGTAAAATTATATATGAGCAATGCCAGCCACATGGAAAAAATCTAAATACATGGACTCAAGAGTCAAACTTTGTAGGTTTCGGTTGTCTAAATGTAACAGGGTGCAGCCAAGAGGGGAGCCCCGAATGGGGATTTGTAATGGGGTACAGAAGAGCTTGGAGATGATTGGCTCCACACAATAGTGCCACACCTGCCCAGAATGCTAGCAGCTGTTGCCAGTTGTGAGAGGACCTGGAAATAGGACTGCAGAGGAAGATTAATGCTGAGATTTAAATGGAGGCACAGCAGCCATTGGGTGTCTCTCTTTTTAGGACCATGTGTCTGTTTAGGACCACTCGGCTTTGGTGTCTTGTTTGGGACCATGCAGCTTGGGTGAGAGTCAGGATCACGAGGTTTTGGAAGTGCTCCCTTTTGCCACGTGAAGGGTGCTAGGAGGACTGTGTGCATTTGTGGGGAACTTTAGTTTGTGTTATTTCAAATGAATAATAAATTCCTTTCCTTTTCATTGATCTCTGGTATTAAGAGACATCTTTCCTCAGGTGGCAGGCAAAATGAACCCAGATAGGTGGGGAGGAACCCCCTGTAGACAGTAACACAAACACTCTGTGAATTAGACTCCTAATTTTTAAAATTAGATTAACAAAGTACCTATCTCATAGGGTTGTGCTAAAAATTAAATTAGTATTTGTAAAGCACTTACACTACTGTTTGGCACAATGCAAATATTAAGTGGCTGATGAATAAAACATAATATATACGGTGAAAAGCAACACAAGCCATTTCATTAGGAAGTGATTGAATGATGCACTTCCACTGCGGGGACTCACTTAATATTTCACAGAGGAGGTTGTGCTTGGTCAAGGCTTTAAAGGCTGGGGGAGAGCTGAGAAAACGGCGTATTAGAAAAGAATGACATGTGTGAGAGGAACAGATGAAAAAGTCCTGACTTAGGAACGCAAGGGTGTCCAGGAAGAACAAGCAGTCTTTATTTTATCTGGAATGACCAGTTTTGAAAGAGGAGTGGGAAAGGAAAGACTGGAATGGCAGGTTAGAAAAGAGACTCTAGTCATTGTTGAATACCTTTCTTTTCCTGGCAATGAGGAGCAGAAGACGATTTGGCAGCGCGACGTAAGTTAAAGACGTAAAGACTGGAGTGGGAAACTGAGTCTTGCTGCATTGCAGCGGATCAGAGGAAAAAGTCAAGGCTCAGAAAGGGAACAGGGAAAGTTCATAAACATTTTTTGAAAGATATGAAAAATTACTACAAACATGCAACCATCAGAATTTTCTGAGATGAGGCAGACAGTTCACATCTGATTCTGATGTTTTTAGACTATGAGTAGGAATATCATTCTAGCATCATAGGAGCAATAGGCGTAGGGCTACTATTTCAGATTTGCCTAGGCAGTGTTACTTTTTTCTAATCATTTCAAATTTCAGTTTTCTACAAATCCTAATAAGAGAATATTTGTAATTGTGACCCACTCTCTGGGAAAACATGCACACTCACATTCCCACCACCACCATCACCATCACCATTTTCTTAAAGAACATTGGAGACATCGGAAACTCTTTAAAAAAGTACTTAACTTTTACAATCAGCAACAAAGTAGCATTTTTTAATCCTCTCCCAAACACATGCTTACTGATTTTAGATAGAGAGGAAAAGGATAGAGAGAGAGCGGGGGCGGGGGGGTGGGGGGAGACTGATGTGAAAAAGAAACATGGACCAGTTGCCTCCCAAATGCACCTGGACCGGGGATTGAGCCTGCAACTCAGGCATGTGCCCTGACCAGGAATCGAACCAGTGACCATTTCAGTGTACAGGACGATTCCCCAGCCATCTCAGCCACCCAGCCAGGGCACAATATAGTATTTCAATAAAAATAAAAACATTGTTTTTCTTACTCTTCCCTTTACCACCACTCACTTTACTAATCCAAATCAGTGACTTCAACCAGTGTGTCATGGCACACTCATGTGCCAGGAAAACTTTTAAAACATGCAGTACGTGCCTATGTAGTCAGGGGCACTGACTTCTTTTCCTGTAGGTTGTCAAATTAAAAAATGACTGCAACCAGCACAATAGTCGTCCTGTGTGAATGAATCAAAATTATACCTATTTTTTGTGAGATCGGCACACTTTTGGTGTGCTGCAGAATTTTAGTAATTAGATTACATATGCCATGAGATGAAAAATGTTGAAAATCACTGTTCTAAATAATTTAGTCCTAAAACTATTAAGTGGCACACAGCAATGAAGGCATTTGTACTAGTGGGACTGAGCCAAGGGGACACAGAGGATGAGAGTGGGGTCTCAGATCTGAGCATTGGAACTTAAGTAGAACCCTTACAAAAGGTGATAAGGTTACAAAAAATACTTAAAGAGGATCTTCGTCAGACTAAATAAATATTAATTGATTTAACTCATTGAATAAAAGAGAAAATGATGAGCCCACATTTATATGAACAAATTGAATATATTAAAAGTTGATAAGGAACTTGGCTATTCACATTGTTTCAATGTGCTTTTCTATCTAATACTGGTTAACCACAAAATAAGATGAAGAGCCCTGGCAGACACCACCTTAATCAACTGATCAGAGTGATCATCATCAGTGTTAGAAAAATAGAAACCATTTGCTACCTAATGAGATGCAAAGAGAACTCAACATAGCTTCTGTGATGTTCCTGGCAAAGATGAATAAATAACCTGTAGAGCTAATCATGAGGAGGCATCAGACAGACTTAGAGTGAGAAATGCTCTACAAAACAATTTTCTTGTATTCAGAAAGTCTACGGATTATGGCAGTCAAGGAAAGAGCGAGAACTTAGTCTAGTTTGAGGAACCTTGAGAGTCATAAGAACCTGATCAATTGTTACCAAGAACCATATAAGAATAATTGACAAGACTTAAGTAAGATTTAAGGATGAAATGGCTATAATGGACTGATGTTCATTTTCAGACTCTGACTCATATTGTGGTTATGTGGGAGTGAGTACTTAGTTTGCAGGAATTTGGGGCTTTTTCCAGGTGGCACAGAGCCATGGTCATCTCTCAGGACAACTGGCACAAGTACCACAAGATAGGGCAAGAAAAAGAAAGCCCCAGTGCAAGAAGCAGAAATATGAGCTGGGGTGCTCTGCTGCCAGCACTAAGGTTGCCCCCTAGCCCTGCATTCACACAATCTGGGTGCACGGAGGCAGTAAGAAGTACCAAACCTTGAGTCTTGATGTGGGCAAGCTCTCCTGGGGCTATTAATGTTGTCTGCAGCGCGTCCGAACACGAACCAGTCCTCACTAAGACCCCGTGAAGCGCTGCATCATGCTCATTGCCAGCACACAGTACCGGCAGTGGTGCCAGTCCCAGTAGGCACTGTCCAGGGGGATGAGATGATTCCTGAGGGGGAAGAGACTGTAAACAAACAGCTATCCAAAGATATTTAGAAGAAATACAACGAAAGGTTAAAATGTCCAAATTAGCCATCTTCTAGCTGTAAAATTCCAATGGGGCAAGCTTCCTGTACGCGTAGCTTCAAGACCAGGCGAACGTGGCCAGGCAGGTGGCTGGGAGCCAGAAGGTGTGGAGCCCAAGCTCTAGCTAAGGAACATCAAGGCCAAGAAAGGCAAATAAGTCCCCCCTCCTATTTTAGCTCGTGCGATAAAGATGTTCATTGTTCTAAAAAAAAGAATTTCAGGGTCCGGGCTGAACGTTTCAGGGAAAAAAAAAAAACAATCTTTTTGTACTTGCAACTTTTCTGTAATTTTAAGAGCGTTCAAAAACCAAACCATTAAAAATGAACAGCATTTTCACATACTACCCTAATAATAGGCATTGTATAATCACTTTACTTTTTATTAATTCTTTATTTAACCCTTCTGGAGGTGTTTTTCTTCATTGTCAAATATAGACATACATATTTTTATGGTTTACTGTATATAGACTATATGCATTTTAAAATAATTTATTCTTATACATAGCTTACAGTGTGCATATTTAATGATATTGAATATAGCCAAGTAAGTACTCTCAAAAATACTTCCAAATTCACAGTGTTTTCAAGCCTTCCATTTTTTACAGTTCACAGGAGAGTGGTAATATAATCCTCCTGCAGGGAAGGGAATGTATACTCAGAGAGGGGTGATGCAACAGGTTATGTATGCAAACACATGATATCTTTATTTTGTGAATCTGTAGAATTATAGGACCTGAAAGTTAAAAAGGACCTCAAAGATTCTTCAACACAGTGGGTATTCAGTTTAAATAGCCATGCACTAATTTCCTCAGGAAAAATCCTTTATGGAAGCTCCACACATGAGGTAGTTAAAGTCAATTTGTCCTGCTCGAAACGCAAATGTTGGCCCGGAGCACAGTCTGCTGGTCTCTTTCTTCATTTCCAAAGAGGACCCTTGGCAACCAGAGAAAAAGCCCTAGAAATTCATAAAGTACAATTTGAAAACCACTGTTCTATACCATTTTGTATTTGATGTATGAACCTCTTTACAGCATATGCGGGACATAATTATATAATTCCCAGTTTTGTTTTTGACCGTTCCAGTAAAAAGAACTCACTAATTCCAAACACAATTTACTCCTATGTAGACAATACAAACTATTGCTCACTAGAAAGACTGAAATAACCAGAGAAGCAACATTTATGATAAAAATATCAATGTCATCTTCTGTCCCCTCTATAAGAGGAGTCACGAGCGCAAAAAAGAGATACCGCAAAAGCAGCCAAGGCTAAGGTCAATAACAAATCCTGTTTTGGTTCTGAATGTATTTATTCTCTATGTATTGCAATACAGCTAAAATTAAATAACTAAATGTATACATATACATGTATATTATAAAATATAATATCTGTTTCTAAATAAAAATTTATTAATGTTTAATTGACACTATCAAATACTTTTATTAACAACTTTACATTTCATATTTCATGAATTTGTGTTCAATTTTATTTCAATCAGAACATTATTCCTCAATTGATATTTATTGCATATTGACTTAGTGATAGGCCTTAATCCATTTGCTTGGGATGTACAAAACAGGACAAAGGACAGACTCTATTAGCATGTTGATTAAACACTATAGGTGATGAACTTCTTAAATCAGTATTATTAAATATACAATAAGCCTTATAATTTAGTAGTCTTAACATATATATATAGTATGTAGATTTAGTTATTTTCAATATCTTTACTTATTATAATGTCATTATCATAATATGGATTTTATTGTACACATCAGATCTTTCATACTACATTATATAAATATAATGACATTATATTTATAACATAAGAAAGTATCAAATAAACATCTACATTTGCCTTCTTATGGTTATCACCTATGTTTGTTCTTAACAATTTTAGTAGAGGATTAATACTCTCCTACAGCAAGCCAAATTCCAGAACAATTTATTCTGTTTCTGGACCTCTTTATTCTACTAACAATCTCATGCAGGCCACTGAAAAATGAGAGAAACTAAATAGCATATAATATATTTTCCAAATCATCTTGTATATTAAATTCATAACTTGACACTTATTATATCTAGAAACATGTAATCTCTTTGTTATAGATAAATAATTTATTCATGTAATTTAGTTGATTCAAAGTGTAATATGGTTGAAGTTTCCCTTGATACTAAAACTTTTAATGATCAAATCTGAGAATGAGAGAAGAAAGGTATTTTAATCTTAAAATAACTTATATTAAACTCTCTCAAAAGACCTTTCAAAAGAGAAAGCAATTAACAAATGAATTGACCTAATTTTATAGGCCATCTAAACTACATCTCTTTTATTGATATCTATTAAGTCAAGCTCTTACCCTTATTTTCTTATCTTGAGCTGGCTCTTTATTTTTCTTTCTGAAATTTTCTTGATCTTATAGTGTTTATACTAAATATCAGAAATAGACTATACTTTACTATAGTTTCTGGTACTTCTTTTGAAAGTCAGAAAACTATTCTTGTTCAATAAAAAGTGTTACCCATGTTAACAAAGTCACACAAATATGTAACAATTTTACAAATATTTACCAGAGATTAAAATATTAAATATATAAATGTATACATATGTATATATAAGCATATTTATGTAAGTATATTTTATTTACATGTATATTTATAATATATAAATGTATATTTTATTTATATATATATATAGACAGAAGACATTTAATAGCACTTACTCTCACTAAGGAAGTTTGATCCCCAATTTTTAGGAAAAAGGCTACATTCTCCAAAGTCTCAGTCTACAATAAAAAAATGACTTCATGTGGTGTTTAATATTAAAAAACAAACTAACAAGACCATTCATTTTTAAGTTTAATAGCTTCATATTTGTATGTTAGATGAATGTATACATGATTCCAAGCTTAATATGCAAAGTGAGGCAAGGATTAAATGTGTGTCCTATTTGTTTGGGTATCATTTATACATTTAAAAAATAATATAAGAGATTAAATGTCATTGTGGAGGAATTAACCTTGAAATGTTCATAATTACATAGATAAGCACCCAAGATGTAACTGGAAGGCAACTCCCCCTGGTTACAGAGCCTGTATGAGAGCTTGGAGGTGATTGGCTCCACACCAGAGGGCTACGCCTGCCCAGACCCACTATGGCAGCCCAGTAAAGCTGGAAGGATATGAGAGTGCTGGCAAGTGTAGCCAATCGTGGGACGAGCCGGAAATGGGTTTGCAGAGGAGGACCGGCTGGAGATTTAAACCGAGACATGGCAGCCATTAAGGGGAGAACCACACAGTTTTGGCAGAGTGGACACCCCCTCGCAGCTTTGCCAAGGAGAACCACGTGGCTTGATCCTGGCCGACAACATAGCTGATGGTGCCGGGAGCATTAATCTACTTTTTTTCCTTAGTTACGGTGCCCCAGTTTAGAGCAGGGGGTGAAGGAAGCACTGTGTGCATCTGTGGGTATCCTAAAGGACTTTGATATTTTAATGAAGACATTAGGTCACTATTTTAGTCTGCGTGGCTTTAAATAAATATTTACTTTCCTTTTCACAAATCTCTGGCATTGAGAGACATCTTTCCCCTGGTGGTGGACAATCAAACCTTGGGGGGGGGGGTCCTTTTGGCAATAGTATATTGTACTCCCCCCGTCCCTGTTCGTTAACAATATGACTTCCTCCTTAACTAAACCTGAGCCCCTCCAGAGAGTAAATACCAGGGACAGTGTGGGCAAGGACACTCAGATTCAGTGTGTGATCAGGGAGCAATGGGAAGGCCTGAAAGCTTGGATAGAAAGAATAAGGACGAAAACTGTGGAATAAAATCCAGGTGCTTTTGAAGACACAACCTGCTCATTCGCAAGTAATTTTTCCTCTATATCATTTATGATTATAATTTTTAGTTATTAGTAACATTCATTGTGACCTGTATTCCAAAATACAGTGTCATACATTTCTTCCTGAAAATGCAGAAAGATAATAGCAATTGATTGCCTTCTGGAAGGTACATTTAGTGTATGGAACTCTGTATCAGACGTATGAGAGAAAGAGAATAAAAGAGGGAGAGACAAGGGGTGCGAGGGTGGGGTAAGGGTGGGGGTGAAACATCTTTAGACCCCATACAAAGAATATTTTGCTTTTCTGCTTCAATTCACAGTAAAATCCTATGCCAAAGCACAATTTTATTTGGGCAATTGCTCTTCTTTTTTTATTCATAGCTTAGAAAATGAGAGACTCTGCAAGTTAGGTAAATAATGTTGTACTCCTTCAAGAAAAACTCAATAAATGTTGTTTATTCACTGTCTGCTCAGATGAAATTTCAAATTACACAGTTTATAAGCATGGTGTCTCTTTCAAAATTACTGATGTAAAATTAAAAATATGTTATTAAACTTGCTAAATATATTTTAAAAAATCACTGTTCTGAATTTATGTTGAAATTTTGATGTTAATTACCTAAGTCATTTTTATTCTGTATATAAATTATAGTTTACCTATGAGAAAATACAAGTCTTTTATGCTTAAAGAATTATACTGAAGGAAATTTTATGTCATATATAATCTATTTAAGATAAGTTTAACCTATTGTTTTTTTTAATTCAGTATAGTCTTTTTTTAAAGATTTTATTTATTTAATTTAGAGAGATGGGGAAGGGAGTGAGAAAGCGAGGGAGTGAAAGATCAATGTATGGTTGCCTCTAGCACACTCAATACTGGGGATATGGCCTGCAACCCAGGCATGTGCCCTGACTGGGAATCAAACCAGCAATGCTTTGGTTTGCAGGCCTGTGCTCAATCCACTGAGCTACACCAGCCAGGGCTTCAACCTATTGCTTTTGACAAAGTAAAAAACAATGTATATGATTGAGTACAATCTCTATAATTGAACTAGCTGTATTTTAATACTGATTCAATACTGACTTTATCAAGTACTAATTTTATGATGCTGACCATGTAGTTCAGTGCCTAAATCCCAGTTTTGAAAAAAGTAACAGTACCTATATTTATTTCAGTTTTTTCTTCTTTTTTTTTTTTTTT
>PVIA01014856.1:0-25131 GCA_004024845.1 Tonatia bakeri | reverse complement strand
TCATGGCTGAAATTTTTTTCAAATATTTATTATTTTTGTAGAGAGAGGGGAAGAGAGGGAGAAAGAGCGGGAGAGAAACATCAATATGAGAGAGAAACATTCGTCAGCTGCCTTTCATATGTGCCTGAACCAGGGATGCAGCCTGTAACCTAGGCATGTGGCCTGAGTGGGAATTGAACCCATGACCTTTCAGCTTGTAAGATGATGCCCAACCAGCTAAGTCACACCAGCCATGGCTATGGCTGAATTACTTTAGGGAAGCAGGTATCATGTCTTTTGAAATGCATACTAGCTCTTTTTTTTTCCTGATTGAATGGTCTCTCATTAAGTCTCACCAGAGGATTCAAATAGGTTTGAGATGCAACCCTTCACTACTCATCATTTTTTGCCATGTTTCCTATGATCGGAGATCATTGGAGTCCGCCTGGTACTCTGTGCTGCCTTTACTGATTTCTTTAACAAGGTGGTGCTTGAAAAGAGAGGGGCCAGCCAATAATCTTTCTACAATGCAAGATAAATAAAGCCAGACTAAAGTGGCAAGAACAGAGTTTAACCTGTAATGCACTGTTGCAGGGCGGGGTGGGGGGCACACACTGGGCACTGTCCTGAAGTGAATTTGGTTAGGATGCCCATGTCCATCATTAAAGCTAGGAGTAACAGTGACTGCCACGGCCCGCATGGAGGACAGGAGCTCCAGGCCCTACCTGGCTGCACTGGTAGTCAGGCCGAGACAGTCAGGTAGTGGTGGCCTGGAGATCATCGTTCGGTGGGCTGAGGACTTCTGTTTGGGGGTGACGCTGGCTTGAAGGGATTGTAAGCACAGACAGCAGTCAAGGTTGGTCAACAGCTCCTCATTCCAGGGACGTGCTCCCTCACACTGGCCACTAGTCAGTGACTGTGGGAGATAAATCGCTGATTTTCAGCCCCATTGGGCCCTATTCCCCTTTCTGTAATAGAGATCTCGTAATGCCCATTTACTAACCTAAAATGAAATTAGTAACTTATTTGTACTACCTATACATAATTTTTTTAAAAGATAATGCCTGGCCCTGGTCGGTGTGGTTCAGCTGGTTGGAGCGTCATCCCATAAGCCAAAAAGTTGCAGGTTCAGTCAGTCCCCAGTCGGCGCATGCACAGGAGGCAACCAATTGATGTTTCACTCTCACATCAGTCTTCTCTCTGTCTCTCTCTCTCTCCCTTCCTCTCTCTAAAAATCAGTAAACATTTCCTAGGGTGAGGATAAAAAATACATAAAAGATAATGCTCCATCCTGGGAATAAAAAGGATTATCAATCTAATAAAATACTATGTACTTCAATGTGCGAATGTCTGGCCATAATTGATTAGAACACATGCAAGAGTGGGAAACAGAGTGATGCATGTAAGTTTTATGGATGATTCAAATGCCACACATGGTCTCGTCACTGGTGATGGTAATTTTCCAATATGATAAACAGCTCTTGGTAAAGTTTTTAATAAAGCAAAGGACATATATCAGATGATGCCACTTAATAAGGTGCCCGGAATAGACAAACTGGCAGAGACAAAGTAGATTAGAAGTTATAAAGGGCCAGGGGATGGGGAACAGGGCGCTATTACTTAATGGGTACAGCGCCCCTGTTTGAGATAATGAAGACATCCGGACTGGTTGACAGTGACGGTCACACAGCGTTGTGACTGTGCTTATAAGCCACTTAGAAATGGTTGCAGTGGAGAATTTTATGTTGTATTTTTATCAGCATAATAAAATACCAAAAAAAGTCTTGGAAAAAAAGGAAGGTTTGTTTATACATAAAATTGGAGCTCAGATAATTAATAACAAATGGCCTTTAACTTATAAAAATGCCCCAAGGGACATTTGAAAGTCTCGGGAGGCAATTCTTTGTGGTGCACCCACACTGTGCAGGGAGTCTAGCATCGCTGGCAACCCCACCAGCTGCCAGGAGGTCTCCCCTTTGTTGTGGTGCAAATGCCCCCACCGACGTCCAGTCGGCCCCAGGAGGGTAGCAGGTGCCTCCTGAGACCCGCTGAGACGCGGGAAGTATGGGCCAGGTAGGTGCCTGGGTTTGGCAGGCCCAGCGAGCGCCTGCAGCCCTCCTGCTGACAAGAGTGCCGAGCAAGGAAGCAGCAGAAACTCGGGTCTTTGATGGGTCACCGCGGAGCATGGGGGCCAGGGGAAGAAGGATGCAGGAACGAAGACAGGAAGGCTCCCTCCAGTTCTGACCGCCAAGCACTGGCCGGGTTTGTGCAGCAGCGAGACTCACGGTCGCCCCCTCCCAGACGGTGGCGCTAGAGAGCCTCCGACGCGCGGGGCCCTGAGGTCGGTGGGGGTCAGGCGGAGCTGACGGAGCCGCGTGCGGACACGGCAGTGCTGCTGGTGTGACCAGGGCAATAACAGCTACTATTTATTGAGTAATTAGCAAGTTCTTTACTCTATTCTCATGTCATTTTAACAACCTATTTATTACAGGTGAGGAAAAGGTTCAGGCGCTTGCAGGGAGCTCAGGAAATCAAGTCACTGAAACAGGCAAGGGGCAGTGTCCCAGAGATTCCTCCCCGAGGGAGACACACCCCGCTCTGCAACCCTCCCACCCCATCCCTCACCCCACTCACTCTGGCTCCTTCTGAAGGCTCCAGGGCTGCCCTCCTGAGGCCGGGCTCCTTCCCTCCACGGCCTCAGGGAACTTAGCAGCAGAGCCCAGGGCCGCCAGCCAGCAGGGGGCAGGCCGCGCCCTTTTCTCCAGGGTTTCCCCCCAGCAAAGGGCCTGCTTGAGGGAGGGGCATTTAGCCCCCCCACACACACACACACACCCTCACCTACCCCCCACCCCGCAACGAGCTGTGGAGGATTGAAAGGCTGGGGAAGCAGGACTTCTCCCGAGATGCTTAGAGGTCTTCGAGCTGTGAACCAGGTAGGGTGACAGCTGCTTCTGGAGCTGGCTTCTTTCCTTTTTTTTTTTCAATCCCCACCCAAGGATATGTTTATTAATTTTAGAAAGAGAGAGGAAGGGAGGGAGAGGGAGAGAGACAAAGAGAGAGACATTAGATGTGAGAGAGAAACACAGATGGGTCGCCTCCCCCACAAGTCCCCGCCAGGCATCTAACCTGAAACCCTTCAGTGCACCAGATTTTACTCCAGCCAGCTGAACCCTCCTCCAGGGCCAGTGCTGGTTTCTTCGAGGGCTGCCTGGGGAGGCTCTTCCCTGAGATCCAGCTTGGGATGTCAGACACAGAGACAGGACTGAAGGTCCCTACTGCTCCTTCTTTCTACCGCCCCCCCCACCAGAGGACCCTAACTTTAACTCTTTTCTGCCACCTCCCCCACTCCCAGAAGTTGCAGGACTTGCTGTCACCTGCACTGACCCCTCCACAGTCATTATCCTTCTGTGCATAAGATCATGATGTCCTTTGAACCCTAGCCCATGCTCCACTGTACTAATACAGCAATTAGGTACAACTGCCTTTTTTACACTTTCACAGTGCCTCATTTGATCCTCACAACCACCTTGTGAGGCAGGTGTTATTGTTACCCCATCTTAGAGATTCGGCCTGAGTCACACACCTGGAATATGACAGACCCAGTCTTCAATCAGGTCCTTTCCAGTGTCTTTTCACACACCTGCTGCTGAGTCCTCGGAGAGGGGCTCCTGAAAAAAAAAATCACAGGACTTAAGAGCAGAGTGTCCAAGGTGCTTGAGCAGTTATTTTAAAAAGTAGCAAGATTTTGCACTTTCTCCAAAAGCCTTTAAATAACTTCACTCTGATGAGCTGGTTTAAGGCCATGGAACTTCAGTCTGGCTCAGAGAGCACGTGTAAGGTTCCCTGTTCACTAATGAACGTGGAGAAGGAGCATTAGCTCCTGGGTCCCACTGGGGCACTGGACCAGGAGAGGGGTACAGAGCCCCACCAGGGCAGCCAGACCTTTCTGCCCCTCACGTAGTATTTGCAAGAGATATTTCAGAGACAGGCTTACAGACCCAACAGGCAGGACAAGGTGGGTGAGCCAAAATGCCAAGCTGAGCACAGTGGAAATCATGGGAATCAAAGCAAACTATATATCCTTATATAGAGAAAGATACACACACACACACACACACACACACACACACATTTTTATCTTTATCTTTATATTTGTATTTGTCTAAGGGAATTCCTGGAGTCAGAGGCCACGAATTACAAAGCTAAGTTCCAGGTAGTGAGGTTTGGAGTTCTCAAGGTCCAAGCCAGCCACACTGTTCCCCAAGGTCTTGGGTGTGTCCAAACAGAAGGGCAAAGCCACCAGCTCCGTCCCAGCAAGCATAGCATAGGGCCCCAGAGGAAGATTAAAGTGAGTCAGAACTCCAAAGGGGCCGCTTCACAGAAAAGCGTGGCTGTGAAAGCAGCCCCAAAGGAGTGAGCAGGCTCATTCACCGCCAGCACGGTGGGTCAGCAGCCGACACAAACAGGTGTTAGCACTGACAATAGAGGTCTAACCTCGTGACAATTGATCAGATTGCTTTCTCTCCTAGACATTCAGTTGGGGCAAATGGGATGACTCTGAAGAAGGCAATTACCAGCATGTTCCTGTTCTGAGTGGACCCCAACACTCCCTACTGAGGTGTTGTTACTCCTCCCCCATGAGGCCTGGGGTGATGTGTTGCTGCTGTAGACAAGTAGGGTCTCTAGACAGCTTCCAGAATTCAAACTGGAAACACTCTCGGGGAGAAGATGCTGGTCAATTCCTTGTCTCGAGGAAGGCTGAGCCACCTGCCTGGAGCTCAGATGCCACCCAAGGGATGTGTGAAGGTCTCAGAGCGGGATCAAGCATTTTATTACTTTTTTCTAATAACTTTTTCTGTATTAAATAAATGACATTATAGATAAGTTAGAACACTGAATAAAGGAGAAAGTTCACCCACGCTATCAGCACTCCAGGTTGAACTGGTTTTCATTTGTTCAAATTCCTTTTCTATCCATCTTGTCGACACGCGTCACCACTGCGTAGCTGAAGTCATAACTGTGCGTGTGTGTCATCACTTCAAATTAAATCATAAGCACTTTTGTATGTTGTTATGGCATCTTCGTAATTGTTATTGTCTCAGTGATCTCACGAGAGGTTACACCACACGCCTCATTCACCAGTCATTGCTCGACTAGTGTTCTGCTGGGTTGCTCCAGCTTCCCGTCGGTGCACCCAATATAATGGTGAATACGTTAGTGCATTACTCAGTGTCGGACGCCTAAGGGAAGACTGAGGGTGAGGTGCTGGCAACGTTTCTGGCACCTCTTTGTGTAGATGATACACAATGGGGCCTGAGCGGGCTTGTTCTGGCCCAGTGGGGAGAAAAATGGGGAGTCAAAAAGAATGAGAGACACGCCTTTGTCCTACAGCTGGCCAGAGGCTCTAGTCCTGGTCATTTGTAAAGAAGAAGTGAACAGACAGAAGCAGAAGGTGTCTTTTTGCTGGTCCAGGTGTGAAACACAGTGGCCATAGGTGGGGGAAGCAGGAGACATTGGCAGAGCTGGCCATGCCCATGACAATGGCCCAGATGGAGCCTTTTCTTGTGGGGAGGGGGCAGATGGGACAGAAGCAAAGTGCCATGCTCCCCTGCCACGCTCTAGTGCCACCCTCCAGCACCACCCTCCAGCCGCATTCAGGCCGACCCCACCAGCAGGCTGGAGTGGAACAGAGGTGAACCGGTCCTTGGCCTGTGTGAGACACTCACAGAGACTCAGAACCCCCAGGGGTTCTCAGGCAGGGGTGAGATGTTATCCAGTGCTACGTGCTGACCGGGAATCCGAGGACTGTGGACGTGCATGCTAATGGACTCTCATTTGTACCCACAAGCCAGCCAGGCTGGGAAGAGTTGGGGTGCTAGGTATTTTTCCTTGGGGGTTATTTCCCTAGGATAGCTTCCTGGAAGCAGGATTGCTGGGTCAAAAGACACCACACCCTTTTTTCCCTGTGGGATGCCCAGAGCCAGACCCTCAGACCACAGTCTCTCCTTCACTGCCCAGTCCCAGGCACTCAGCTGCTTTCCTTTCCTTTCCTGCTGCCTCTCCTTTCCACATCGTGGGGCTGCTCCCCGGCTCCGACACCCCTACCCGTGCCAGCCCCTTCCATCCCCCCTGCATCTGCCGGCAAAGGCGTGCACCCATTTCCTTTCAGCATCCCTACAAGGACATGCTAAGGGAACAACTGAGATGTTCGACACAGGGAGAAAGCTACAGAAACTTTAGAAGTCTTACTAAATTTTGATAGTTATACATCCTCCCCTAAATCCCTGATTCTCTCCTGAGACAATTACTAGATATTCATTTACAGCATCAGATCTTCTTGACCGGGGTCTGTGTTGGAGGTTCAGGGGTCTAGGCCAGGTGTGGCCTGGTTGGCAGAATGAAGCCACACCAGTTATTTTAACAGAGAGGATGTTAGTTACATAAGGATTTGATCAATCAGGGATGATAGGGCTGACAGGCAAAAGGGCAACACTCGGTAGCAAAGAAATAATAACTGCAGGAGACAGCCCCCAAGCGAGGGCTGGGGAACCCAAAGAGCTTGGACTGAGGGAGATAGAAGCTTGGAGGTTTCCCCAGGGGTGGGACCCAGTCCCCTGAGGAGATGCATTAGAGTTCAGTTATGTCCCCATCAGTAAAGGACCTGGTGAAGCCCTAACCCCTGTACCTCTGAATGTGACCTTATTTGGGGGGTCTTTCTAGAGGCAAGTGAGTTAAAATGGGGTCCTGATAGTGAATCCTAGTCCAATCTGACATTGTCCTTATGGAAAGGGGAGCTGAGGATGAAGAGGGACAGAGGGAAGGCAGGGGAAGGTAGGGGAGGAGGCAGCATGTGGCTGGAGGGAGGACGGTCCCTGAGTCCTGCACTCGAGGGTGCCAGCAACACCAGAACCCAGCAGAGGTGGGAGAGATCCTCCTGTGGAGTCCCAGAGGGAGCACTCCCTGCCGACAGCTTCCTGTCCGACTTCCGGCTCTCCCAGCCCCCAGAACTGGGGAATCCATCTTCCTGCTGACCTGAGCCCTCCAGCTGGTGGAATCTTGGAGGGGAGCACCACAAGGCTGGTTCTGAGAGTGTGGAAACAACTTGAAACTGGAACCCACCAGGTACAAGAACCACCTGCCACTCCTGGGATGGAACACTGTCCTTGGCATGATGCTGATGGAGACAGTGAGCCACACAGAAGTCCTTTCTCTTCCAGCCTTCCAATCTCCCTCTCGTTTGCTCCTCGGCCACTGGTCTTGAAATAGGGGGTCAGCTGTCAGGGGAGAAGCATGCATGCAATCTCCCAGCACTGCAGAGCTGACAGAGCTTAATAACTAGCATCGGGAATGTGAGCTTGGTTGGGGGAAAATATCACATTGCTCTCCCTGAGATCTACCGTTCCCTGTCCTTACAAATGTGAGCTGCAAATAAATGGATAAAGCCGCAGTAGTACTGGGGGTACCTACTACTCTGTCACTGACGCTTTCATTAGAGTTGCTGTGGACACCTCATAGGATCACTAAGGCTCATTACCGCATTTTAAATTACAGTAGGTGTTAGGCTTGCTGCTCAACCAGTAACTTAACGTGCTAGTAAAGAGGCAAATCTATTACTAACATGACTTTGTTTTTAAATGTTTTCATGACTTTTGTATATGAATTCCAATTATTTTGTATTTCAATTATCATTGCATTTTGTGCATTAAAAAATCTTACTTGGGAGAAGATGTCCAATGACCTCAAAATGAGCCCATGATGCACACAGAAAAGTGAAGAGCCGTTAAGATGGCAGGAGGGGTGCGGAGGCAGAGCACAGGAGTGTTCGGGGCAGCGAAGCCGTTCTCTGTGATGCTGGAGTGGTAGCTACATGTCGCCACACCTGTGTCCAAACCCACGGTGCGCACAGTGCCGAGAATGACCCTGATGTGAAGTGTGGGCTCTGGGGGACAGTGATGTGTCCGCGGAGGTTCAACCATCGTAATAAATGTGCCCTCTGGTGGGGGTGTTGACAGTGGGGATGTTGTGCCTGTGTTGGGGTAGGAGATTTGGGGGAACTCTCTGTACCTTCCCCTCAGTTTTGCTGTGAACATAAAAGTGCCCTAAAAAAATAAAGTCTATCATTTTAAAAGATGATAAACATCTCACATGGACAGATTTTTCCCCTTTATTCCAGAAAGTGGGTCTCATCCATGGTGACACAAACACAGGATTAATGGGTAGGGGGCGGAACTCTTATCAGCACACAGGAGGGTGTGTTGGTGGTAGAGGTTTGGGCCCAGGCTACCTTGGGGTCACTGGGCCCACACGGCTGCTTCGCTCCTGGGCATCGACTGCACAGCAGGAGGCTAACCTCCCCACCCTCCCAGGACCGAAGTAAGGGTCGCTATTCCCGGGCAGGGCCGCCTCCGGGACATCCATGTGGGGCTCCTGGCTCAGGTGGGCCCTGCACCTGGTGCAAAGCTCTGCGGCTCCTGTCTTGAAAGCTGGAACAGTTTAGAGCAAAGGGTGCCCCGTTTTCATTCTGCCCTGCAAATTGTGTGGCCACTCCTGCTCTCAGAAAATGTGCAGTCTGCTTTCCAACATTCCAGATATTTAGGGTATGACAGAGACTATACTTTCATTCCTCATATTTTGAATTACTAATTTACATCTGCTATTAAGCAAAAGTCAAGCCTACTCTATTGATTTCTCCCAATAATTCTAATAATGGTTTGTGTTACTACTCAAAAGAAAGAGAAATAGGTGAAAGAAGTGGGATTTTGTATTTTTCAGATATTCTTGGTCTGTTGACATTGCTGAGAACTCCTGAGAAATGGATAAGGTGGTATTATTTACTTTTAAAGTATTCTATTTAATTATTTATTTATGTTTAGAGAAAGAGGAAGTGAGGGAGGAAGAGAGGGAGAGAGACATTGATTGGTCGCCTCTTTCATGCCCCAAACTGCGGACCTGGCCTGCAGCCCAGGCATGTGCAATCGGACATGGGAATCAAACTGGAGACCTTTCCCTTTGCAGGACAACACCCACCAGTAATGGCTAAAATGTTTTTTGAGATGACATTTGCCATCACTGCCAGAGGTTTGTATGGTAGACCAGAAATTGGAGACTTTTATACAACCCCCAAGCTGTATGGGGTTTGCTTAGCTTTTATTATTTTGCTTTTTTAATATTTCTGATGGGAGGTGCTATCCAAGTCTCAGAAACAAAACTTTCCAGGGACTGATGGTCAGTCCCCAGAGCGTGTGGTCCGAAGGCCCCAGACACTGTCTTCAGGAAGACCTGCCCCGCGCCAGCCGCATCCTGGGCAGTGTGCTCTTTTCTTCCTGCATCTGGCTGGGCCGAGGAACAGGGGTGAGACATCCAGAGCCCGGCTCAGAGCCATTCACTCCCCCAGTTAGATTTTTAAAAGCTTTAAAAACCAACAACAACGGCATTGTACTCTTTCATTGGTTACCTCCACAAGTAAATGTCACCATCTAAGGGATGAAAGCTCATCAGGTGATTTTCAGAGCAGCAGCCCTTCCCTTCCACGCAGGGACTGTCTCCCTGCAGCCGAGACAGCAGTGGAATGAGGCCACCAAGGAAACCACGGAGTTCCACTGCTGGATTTGGGTGCTGGACAGGTCTCCTAACTCCTGAGATCAGCACTCCTCATTCAATCACCCAAAAGCACATTTCAGGGAGCACACAGACGGTACAAGAAGGTAGGCTCTTCAGCTAAATTCTCTAGCTGTCCTAGCTGTGGGGTCTCAGGGGATCCCAAGAGATCCGACCTGGCCCCATGTAGGTTAGGGACACACTCACCTCACCAGGATTAAGTGAACTAACCAGTGTAAAGCAACGAGAACAGGGCCTGGCAGACCGCAAATGGTAGCTTGTCAACCTGCCTGTGGTCACCCACATCTCTCTAGGTGCCCTGTGAGATGGAAGCCATGGTCTCTGTTGTCCAGAAACACAGTATGTAAATTGTGCTGCTCAGGGCCCTGAGAGGATGCCCATAAAGGGCTGCCAATGAAGGGCCCTGATGGCCGCAGGAGCCGGGGAAGGGCCAGTCCAGGGGAGGACAGTGAGCAGGATGCAGCTTATTTGCTACTCCACCAGGACAAGAATTTTTGTGTGAACCTTCAATTTTCATTTCATCTGAAGAAAACATCCCCAGCAAGTTTATGCAGAGTTTGAAAACCACTGCTCTGGAACCTGGTGCACAAATGGAGACCTAGTGAATGACCCCAGGAAACAAGTCTAAGTAGCTGATCATGAGGAGGTTTCTTAACAGGTCATGGAGGCAAACGAGTGGCAGAGGATCAAGAGTAACGTGAAGGGACTGTATGTGCAGGTAGGGTTGAGGGAAGCCAGGGAGGGAAGATAGGCTACCTGAGGCCATGAGCACTTGTAGACCTGAGGAGAGAAGGAGAAGCATCTAGATTCTGGATTGGCTGGATAGATGGGCAGGGTACCCACAGCATCTGAGGCCTTGTACTGGGCTGCAGCCAATGGGTGGAGCCTGTTAGAAGCCAAGCCAGAGAAGGGTGCTCTGGCCACACTCTTCCTGCCCTTCAGTCCCCTTCAGGGCCTCCTACCTGCTAAACCCAACTGGAAGCCAGAGGGTTAGGAACTCTTGTAACAGTGGAAAATTGTGACCGTGGGTAATTATAACCCATCCCACTAGTCTTATGACATTGTTTCTGTGTAAGTGCTGACTCTGACTAATAAGTAGCTTATAGATGAACAGCGTGCTTGTGTAAGAATCCTTAGAATCAACTTTAAAAGATACAGACTCTGACCTTCAGGCATCCCAGCTTCAGGAGACTTGCTGACCTTCGTCCACAAAGCCAGGATGCCTAAACCAGGATGACACACATGGGACTGTCCCTTGAGTTATCGGAATGGACCTTGCTCATCTGCATGGAGAGAATGTCTCAACCCCCTCCCTTGATCTCTTTGTTCTGTTCCCCTCTTCTTCCTTATAAAACCTGCCTCCACTGAGAGGGGGAGATGGGCTTGGAGATGTGAGTCCCCATCTTCTAGGTGGCCAGCACCTGAAAATAAACCACTTCCCTTTACATCAGCGCCTGCCTCTCAAGCATTGGCTTCCATAGTGGCTGGCAGCTGGACCTGCGCTTCGGTTACAGTCTGATGACACATTGACACCACCCCAGGAATGTACTGGTAAAAAGTATTTAGCAACAGCTCTGAGGTGGGTATGTGTGGGTGTGGGTGTGCTTATTTGTAGTGTTTGCCAGTTTCTACAGTGTAAATATTCCTATCCCGTCACCAAATGTGGAAGTCAGGAAGAGACACACATAATCAGCTCCCATGGAATCCTGCACCCCACTGAGGTAGACCAGACCACCTAGGCCAGCCTGCAGGCTTGGAGCAGAGTGGAGAAGGACTGTGAGGGTCTGGAAGGGCAAATGAAAGGTGCCCAGGGCTAGTGTTGCTGCCTACACCACAGCTGTGGGGTCAGGTCAAGGGTTCTGCCACCCGGAGCAAGAGTGTCAGTGCCTTTATCTTCCCCACCCATATAACCACCACTTGCAAGACAATAAAGAATAGTTTAGTCCAATAAGCACTCAGCAGGTCAGCAATGCAGGTAAGAGAGGGAATGAGACAGCAAGATAGAGACAGATAAAAGTTTCATTCTAGGTTAAGGCTTGGAAATGTCTGCATTCTTCATAGATACTAAAGAGCAGCAATAGCACAGGGAGGGTCAGGGCAGTGAGCTGTGCTTCTCCAACTTCAACTACCTCCATCTGATAGCTCAACAGTATCCTGTGGTCAACTGGGAGTGGGTTCTGTGGAGGGAGGGTGGGTGACACACTAGGAGTCCCAAGGGTGTGGCCAGGATGTAGACCATCTGGCTAGAGCTCCGGGTCTTAAAGCTCATGGTACCATCTGTTATCTGCTGACGTGGAAGGGGCTGCAGCTATTAAACTGACTGTTCTGAACCTGCTGGGCCCATCTCGGCTGAGCCATTGCTGAAGGAAACTGGGTTCTGTGATCTTAGGACCAGCTCTTTGGGCCCCAGAGCTCTTCTTCTCTATGTGGGAGGCACAGCCTCAATTGTCCATAGAATGGTGTGAAATCCGACCTCAGCGGCTAGCACCAGCTACCTGCCAGCCTGACCACCAGTGGTCTGCTCTGCAAGGACCATTATTCATGCCAACATCTCAGGTTCTCCTGCCAAGCCAGCAGTGTCATGAACCTGCCAGGTAAGACTGCAGGGGGAGAGGCTAGCCAGACACAGAGCCAGGTCCCAAAGATGGCCCCTGTAAACGCAGAAGTAGCACAAAAGTGAACTCTTCCCTCTTCTGCCCTACCCGCCTCTTGATCAACTGTCTCTGTTTTCCGCTCAGAGTGACAACCTGCTAAACAGGTTGTGTCAGTGTGTGCTGACAAACCCTCCCTAACATTTGAGAGGAGGATAACAGCATCCACTCCTGTCCTTGGGAAACCAAGGGCACGAGGCAGACCCAGAAAAGAGTCATTCGAAAGAACCACGTGAGCCTATGAAAATCTCCTGGTACTCAAAAGATGGAGAGCATCATACTCGTCAGAGAGTATGGTACCAGACACAAACAGGAGCCTACTGTTGAGCACTATTCCATAGACAAGACAGAAGAAAATGCAAAAAAAAAAAAAAAAAAAAAAAAAAAAAAAAAAAAAAAAAAAGACTGAAAAACAAGATTTTAACAAAAATGAGGAAAGGTTGAGATGTCAGTAGATCCAGCTAAAAGGCAGAGAAATTGAAAAGGAAATTGATGAAGTAGAGAAAGTGATAAGTTAAAATTTTTAAGTCCGCATTACAATCAGAAAAGAGCAGGCACAAAACTGCCAATAACATTAACTAAATATAAGGAATACACTTGCCAAGCTCTATGGTAAGATAAAAGAAAAGGATGACAACATGAAAGCCGGGAGAAATAAAGACTAGACAAGAGAGACCCACTTTATGGGCAATTGCCTTGTCTCCAAAGGAGAATCAGGAACAGAGGAAACAAAAGCAGAATTGCAAGTATTATACAATAAAAGAATTTTTTACTTTCCCTTTGAAAAGAATTACACGGTATAGTGACTGAAAGCTAAGACTCCAGAGTGAAGTAGACCTAAGTTCCTGTCTCAGCTCTGTTGCTAACCTTCTGTGAGTCCTTGAACCTAGTTCCCTCATCTTCAAATTGAGAGGAGTAATAGCTATCATCCCGTGGTGTTTTCGTAAGTTAATAGTATAAAGTCTTTTGTGCTCTACCTACTAAAAGTATCGACATCTCACTGAGCACCAAGCAAAGTCAAAGACAAGTAATCAACTGATGGTCCTAGCTGGGTAGCTCAGTTGGTTACAGAATCTTCCCAATATGCCAAGGCTGCAGGTTCAATCCCAGTCAGGGCACATTCAAGAACGGACCAATTAATGCATAAATAAGTGGAACAACAAATTGATGGCTCTCTCTCTCTCTCTCTCTCTCTCAAATCAATCAATAAAAACAAAATTCAAAAAAAGAAATAAACCCATATATACATGTGATAAAATTGATAAATATCTAGATCACACACACACAAATTTTATAAGCATTTAATGGAGATGGAAAGTTAACCTAAAAATGGAGAAAACCCATCTAACTTTAAACTTCACCCATAAAGTCATATTAAATGCTAAAGAACATGTGTCAACTATTACAATTATGAGGGAATAAGGTAGTTAGTTAATCAAGATTATGGACTCAGTCAAGTCCTGTATAAAAAACAACAAAGGAACAGTCTCAGCTACTCAAAGTCTTTTCATATAAGCCAAGACACAGAGACCCATGCAGGTCTAATTTGAGCTACAAAAGGGGGGCTGGTGAGCATTCAAATCTGTTGTATGTCCAGTGAAGCCCCAATAATTATTGGAGATACGATCACAGAGTAGAATGCAAATGCCAAAAAACAAGTAATCATAACTCCAGTGAAATTCCAGATTATGGCAATAGTGTTAGATAGGAGTAAATATAAATAAAAATATGTTCAGCTTTTGTTTTACTTAGAAGGGAATTAATAAATACCATTTCATTCTTGTCACTGGTGGTAATAGAATTAGGAGTCAAGTACCTCTCGAGAAACATGGAAAGCATTTGTATTAGTGTATGCTAAAACAAGGAGTCCCTCAGAGGTGGGTCCCAGTGAACTTCATTCCCTGATCCAGGCACAGTCCAGCACAGGCAGCCAGGAGTGGACAGGAAGGGGTTCCACTCCCATGGCCCTGCCTAGTTGCCACAGGAGCAAGGAAGTCTGAGCTTCATGCCCAAGAAGGACAGGAGAAGGAATGCACCAGCCTTCTGGCTGCCAAATACCTGTGCTTCCTTTCTCCTTCATGGGGAAGACGCACTTCTGTCAGTATCCACGCTGCCTTGGTCAGGTTTCAGTCAAGGAAATGGAAACCAGGCTATTATTTCAAATGGGGAATCCAATCATGGAACTAGGTGCTTACAGAATCCTTGGAAGGTCTAAGGAAGCAGCAGCCAGGGAGAACTGTGGCTGGCTGTGGGGAGGTGACGATAGGCAGAAAGTGCAGGAAGCTACTGCCACGATCTTGCCGTCTAAAACACCAAAGCAGGCCCAGCAAGACCTCCCTGCCAAGCTGCTGCCACCCTTGTGTGACACAGGAACCAGGATGCCACCACTGGCCCACGCATCTGTACGCAGCTGCCTCGGGCAAGGGGTTCAGCGGGGGCAAGGGTGATAGCACGCTGACAGCTGACCTGAATCTCTGAGGGGAAACCACAGAAAACAGTCTGGTCGATTCTCATTACTTGCAGTACTAGCTGTCTTTTATAAAGCTGCTGTGAACACTAAATTTGCAAATACTGAGTCACTGCTTCTAGGGAAAATGAAGGATTAGGTTCCTTTGGGCTTCTGGTCACAACATTTTTATCTACTGATTGGTACATAAACTTATTTAATATGCGTTTCTGTTTAAAGATACTGTGTTTAATATATGTGTTGATTCATTAGCACTGGACACAGCACTGTAATTCATGCCTAAAGAAAACATATGTAACACATGTATTTTCTCTATCAGACACGTAAGATTTTGCTTATACTTAGGAACAC
Source organism: Tonatia bakeri (assembly GCA_004024845.1). Classification (NCBI taxonomy): domain Eukaryota; kingdom Metazoa; phylum Chordata; class Mammalia; order Chiroptera; family Phyllostomidae; genus Tonatia; species Tonatia bakeri. The sequence goes on along the minus strand of PVIA01014856.1, from coordinate 10,065 downwards.
TAGACAGCAGTTCAACACCATGCTTGGAGATTATTTTAAACACAAAATCACTAATAAAAGGCAGGTCAATGCAAAAGCATGGTACTAAATAGACCACACAAAGGACCCTTGTTTACAAGTTGGGAGCAGAAACAAGAAGGCAGAGTGTCCCTTTGTTTGACCTCAGCTGGGAATATGTGTGTCCGGCAACTCAAATTTTTCACTGCCCTGTGCATGTCTGGTATGATTGCAAAACAGCTATGCATAACTGACTTTAGACTTACAAATCGATTTTAGTAGGTGAATTCACAAATACAGAATCCACAAATAATGTCCATGCAACAAAAGATAGAAAGTGAAAGAAATAAAGCACTAAAATAGAAAACAAAAATAGAAAGTACACACTTAAGTACTCAGTGTAATCAAAGGCAAACGAATATTACTGTAGCAGCACCGGCTATCTGTGAAACTGTCAGAGCAGGTTTGAGTACTGGTAGGCGTGTGAATGCCTGCTAACTTTCCCAAGGACCATTCTATAGTAAATATAATGCCTTACAAATATTCACACTCTGACCTAGCATTGCAAATTTAGGAACTATAGCTTAATTTAATAGACCTATATGTACATGAAAATTTAATTACAAGAATATTTATCTCAACATTTATAATAGCAAAAGGGAAATTATAAATAAACTAAATATTCTTTAATAGAAGATTGGCTAACTAAATTACAGTATCTCTATAAAATAAAGTACTATGCAGCCTTCAAGTATAATGTTATGCAATGATATTAACACATGGGAAGATGCTCATCATAAAAGATTAAGTCCACAAAAAAATAGAAAATAATATATAGAGTTTGATTCCATTTTCATATCTAAAAGGGGAAAAACAGAAACATAATTATTTAAATAATTGTGAAAAATCTAGCCAAGATGGAGGCATAGGTAGACACACTGTGCCTCCTCCCACAACCAAAAGAAGGACAACAACAAATTTAAACACAAAAAACAACCAGAACTGACAGAAAACTGAACTGTATGGAGGTCTGACAACCAAGGAGTTAAAGAAGAAACATTCCTCCAGACCGGTGGGAGGGGTGGAGATGGGCAGCTAGAGAAAGACTTGTGGCAAGACTGCTGCCGGCAGGCAAGGTGGCGGCTGGCAGACCCAGCATTACAGTGGATTGCGGACTGGATGGTTCCACATTTGAGTGCAGATAAACTGAGAGGAACAACTGGGAAGTGACACAGACCTTGCAACCCAGGGTTCCAGTGTGGGAAAATAAAGACTAAAAGCGTCTGATTGAAAACACTTACGGGGGTTGAGGTGACAGCAGGAGGAACTCCTAGACTCACAGGAGTGTTCTCTGGACAAATCAACAGGGTCCTACAACATGCACAAGCCTGCCCACCCAGGGAGCAGCACCAGAGAGGCCCAATTTGATTGTGGGTAGCGGTGGAAGTGACCGAAAACTGGAAGAGAGCGGAGCAAGCAGCATTGTTCCCTCTTGGACCCCTCCCTCACATACAGCATCAGATGTGGTGTCCTGCCATGATGAACACCTAAGGCTCTGCCCCTTACTATGTAACAGGTGCACCAAGACAAAAAAAAATGGCCCAAATGAATGAACAGATTAAAGCTCCAGAAATAATACAGCTAATTGATGAAGAGCTAGTCAATCTATCAGATTCACAGTTCAAAACAGGATGCTCACAGAATTGGTTGAATATAGTCGCCAGTTAGATGAAAAAATGAAAGCTATGAAAAGTGAAATAAAGGAAAATGTACAGGGAACCAACAGTGAAGGGAAGGAAACTGGGACTCAAAGCAATGGTGTGGACCTGAAGAAAGAAAGAAACATTCAACCAGAACAGAATGAAGAAACAAGAATTTTTGAAAATGAGGAGAGGCTTTGGAACCTCCAGGACATCTTCAAACATTCTAACATCCAAATCATAGGGGTACCAGAAGGAGAAGAAGAGCACGAAATTGAAAACTTATTTAAACAAACAATGAAGGAGAACTTCCCCAATCTGGCAAAGGAAATAGACTTCCAGGACATCCAGGAAGTTCAGAGGGTCCCAAAGAAGTTGGACCCAAGGAGGAACACACCAAGGCACATCATCATTACATTAGCCAAGGCAAAAATGAAGGAGAGAATCCTAGAAGCAGCAAGAGAAAAGGAGACAGTTACCTACAAAGGAGTTCCCATCAGACTGTCAGCTGATTCCTCAAAAGAAACCTTACAGGCAGGAAGGGGCTGGAAAGAAGTATTCCAAGTCATGAAAGGCAAGGACCTACATCCAAGATTGCTCTATCCAGCAAAGCTTTCATTTAGAATGGAAGGGCAGATAAAGTGCTTCCCAGATAAGGTCAAGTTAAAGGAGTACGTCATTACCAAGCCTTATTATATGAAATGTTAAAGGGACTTATCTAAGAAAAAGATCAAAATTATGAACAGTAAAATGACAACAAACTCACAGTTATTAACAACCATGCCTAAAACAAAAAGAAACTAAGCAAACAACTAGAACAGAAACAGAATCACAGAAATGGAGATCACATAGAGGGTTATCAGTGGGGGAGTGGGAGGGAAAAAGAGGGGTAAAAGTTACAGAGAATAAGCAGTATGAATGGTAGGTAGAAAATAGACATGGGGAGGTTAAGAATAGTATAGGAAATGTAGAAGTCAAAGAACTTTTATGTATGACCCATGGACATGAACTAAAGGGGGGAATGTGGGTGGGAGGGGTGTGTGGCACTGAGGGGAATAAAGGGGGGAAATGGGACAACTATAATAGCCTAATAATAAAATATATTTTAAAAAACAAAGTTAACCAAAATAAATAATTGTGAAAAATATGTAATTAATTCAAAGGTTAATTTCTTAATAAAATCTTAGTAAATTAGCATGGAATGCAGATAATTTAAAGAATTAAATACTTTTCCCTGGCTGGGTAGCTCAGTTGGTTAGAGCATCATCCTGATATACCAAGGTTTCGGGTTCTATTCTCTATCAGGGCACATACAAGAATCAACCAATAAATAAATAAAAAAAAAAGAATCAACCAATGAATGCATAAATAAGTGTAACAACAAATCAATGTTTCTCTCTCTCTCCCTCTCTCTCTCTCTTCCTCTCTCTCTAAAAATCAATCAATAAATATTTCTTAAAGAATTAAATATTTCAATGCTGATGTCATCATTCTCTCTCTCTCTCTCTCTCTCTCTCTCTCTCACACACACACACACACACACACACACACTCTCTCTCTCTTTTTAGAGAGGGTAAGGGGGAGAGAGAGAGAAACATCGATGTGTGAGAGAAACATTGATTGGCTGTCTCTCACATGTGCCCAGCTGGGGAACTGGCCCACAATCCAGGCACGTGTCCTGACTGGGGATAGAACTGGCGACTTTTCAGTTTGCAGGTCAGCACTCAACACACAGCCACACCTGCCAGGGCCCAATATCATCTTTTGATGTGGAACTGACAGTGTTAATCAGGGAAAAGACAAAAATACCATTATTATTTAAGTTCTCACCAATAAAATAAAATAAAATAGGAAAACAAGGAACTAAAACATCATCATTGAAAGGAGATAAATGTCATTGCTGACACATGATTTATTTGTGTACCTAGAAAACCCAATTAAGTCAATAGAAATCTTTTAGAAATAATCAGAGAGTGAAATTAGATTTGTGGTTAAAAATTAAATATGATAAGCACATGAAAAGATGTTCAATTTCACTGCTCATTAAAAAGTCTGACTGCACTGAGTATTGGCAAAGGACGTGAAAGAACTGGAACTCTCATTTACTGCTATTGGGAATGTAAAATAATACGATCATTTAAAAAAATGGTTTGGACAACAGTTGGGCTGTTTGCTGAAGAAGTTAAACACATACCTCCCATATAACCCAGCCATTCCGCTTGTAGTTATTTGCCTAGAGAATAAATCTTATGTCCACACACACTCTTACACACAAATGTTCACAGCAGCTTCACTTGTCATCACCCAAATGTGGAAACCACAAGCACTGGTCCATCAGCATGTACATGGTCTTTCTCCTTGATAGGAGAAGCAGAAATGAGTTACTTCCAGTCAGTTCACCTCCTCGCACAACCACGTCAAAATTACAACTGACAGTAGAACAACTATCACTCAAGCCATCAGAAATCATGTTGAATGGGAGCCTGACAACTACAAAATTAAAGAAACCACATCCATCAAGACTGGTAGGAGGGGCAGAAACATGGAACGGGCTGGTCCAACATACATGTATGGTGGATAAAAATTCGAGAGGGATATCTCAGGAGCAAGGAGTCCCAGCCCCATACCACGCCCCCCAGCTTGGGGTTCTAGGTCCGGGAAGATAAGTGTCCACAACTTCTGGCTACAAAAAACAATCAGGGATTGCACCAGTGCGAGAAACTGCTGGATTCCCAAAATGTTCCCCTTAAAGAACCCACAGATGGATTCATCTACCCACACTCACTCCCTCTGAGCCCCAGCACTGGGGCACCAGCTTGAAAGGCACCAATGGCATACAGGAAGGAACTGAAGTGTCTGGCATCAAGGCAAGAGCTGGGGAACAGCTTTATCTCAGACAAAAAGGTGGGCAGAGGCCATTGTCCCTTTTCCGAACCCTATGTCCACAGAGCCACAGAGCCAGCAGGTAGGTGTCATGTCTGAGACTCCATCAACCTAGCTAACACTGTTCACTACCCTGGAGATCCCCTGAGACTCCATCCCACCAACTTACAGTGACACCCAAGCTGTTAACAATGACTTTTCCACATTAATAACTGGTCTTGGCTCCTGCTTCACAACTTCCTAAATCCTCTCAAACAAGCAGCAGCCAGCCTCAGGGAGCCTCCTGCCCCTGTACTTCTTGCTAAGTGGCCCCAGGCCTAACACTAGCAGCAGCCACTGCTTGGATTCTCTTGGGAACCTCCAAGCCCAGCACAAGTAGCAACCATCTCAGATTGCTTTATAGTCAGGCAGAGTGGCCCCAGGCAAAACACAACTGGGGGCTAACTTTGGCCCACACCAGCCGGGAAACCCCAGAGCCTGCGTACCCAGTGGACAGCTACAGACCACTTCGGAGCACCACCACCCTGCCCCTGCACAGCTGATACTCCACAAAGGGCAGAGATTTGTGGTCAGTGGTCATAGCCAGTCCTTGCAGCTGACTGGCCTGGGTACATCCCTCCCGTTGACCTGCCAATAGCAACCAAGGCTCAACTACAAGAGGAGGGTGTACTCAGCACACATGAAGGGCTCACCTCAAGTACCCAGCTTGGGTGATAGGGGAGGCTGTGCCACTGGACCCTACAAGACATCTACTAGATTAGGCCACACTACCAAGACACAGAGTCAAAACTGCTCTACCTAATACATAGAAACAAACACAGGGGAGCTGACAAAATGAGAAGACAAAGAAACATGGCCCAAGTGAAAGAATAGATCAAAACTCCAGAAAAAGAGATCATTGCAATTGAGACAAGCAATCTACTAGGTGCAGAGTTCAAAACCATGCTTATAAGGATATTCAAGGCACTCATTGAGGACCTCAGTAGCATAAAAAAGATCCAGTCAGAAATGAAGGGTACACTAATTGAAATAAAGAACAATTTACAGAGAAACAACAGTAGAGTGGATGAAGCCAAGAATCACATAGATGATTTTGAACATAAGGAAGCAAAAAACAACCAAGCAGTGGAGGATGGCAAAGAGGGAAAAATTGGAACAACCATAATAGCAAAACAATAAAATACAATTTAAAAAATTAGAAAAGAAGAAATGAGCTATTAATACATAAAATGTGGACAAATTTTCAAATAATTATGCTGAGTAGACAAGCAAAAAGGTTACAAAGAGGATTTTATTAATAAAAACCCCTGGAAAATGGAAACTAATCTCTAGTGCCAGAAAGTAAATGAGTGACTGCCTTTGCCTAGGGGATGGTGCCAGGGAGGGTAGATGACAAAGGACATGAAGTTTTGGGGGTGATTGTTATGATGATTTTTTTGTAAATGTATACATATGTCAAAATGCATCCTGGTGTACACTTTAAATATGTGCAGTTTATTGCATGTGGACTACATCTCAATGAAGTTGAAAAAATGTAAAAAGACACAAGAGTGGATGCCATGATGTGCCAACCAGATTTCCCATTTCGGGACAAAGGTGTTCATTCCCTCAGCTTCTGGGCGTGTTGCTTACCACGACTCCTGGCTGCTTTGTTTTCCAGGAATCTCCCTCCACTGAAAAAGGCCACCTCCTCTCCTAAGGGGCTATCATCTAATGACAGTTCAGTGATGGAGGAGGAACTTTTACAGAGGCCTGGTCCTCTTGTCTCAACTTGGGACAACTTGAAGTTCCATCCTATCTCCAGAGCTCCCCGGGCCTGTCACGGAGGCCTTTGTCATGTCTTCATCAGAGTTCCACCGCTTGCTCTTGCCCACACAGGTACTGAGCACAAGGGCACTCCCTCCCGGATCCCATGATCCCAAGGACATACACATCTCCCTCTCAGAGTCTGCTTCCCAGGGAACTTGGCCTACAACGATGGGTGAGGGTACCAATTACACCCAAATTGAAGTATACGTTTAATGCAACTTTTCCTCATCAGAATAACAGTGGAATAATTTCATTAAATGAAAATAACTAAGGCATTTTGAAGGGGAAAAGGCACAACCAAGTTGGACTGGAAACGCCAGCCATTAAGTTTTGTTGTAGAACTATAATTATTTAAACAATATGGTAATGATAAATATTAGGAAAAAAGTCAGTGAAACTGAAAACAAAACTCCATGTGCAATGCGAACGACTGCCAGGATGACATTGTCCTTCTATGATGTTCTCTCTGCTTCTTGGCTTTTGACGCCTGTCCCCTCGCTGAAGACAGTGATTCCTCAGAACCGCTTTGAACGGAGGCTGCTCCTTCTCTCATGGTATTAGTACATCAGGGGCACTATTAGCCTTCTCTTGATTCTGTAATAATACAGGGCTTTATTTTTATTTCCTTGTGCCACATCCTCCCTTGTTAAGGTTCAGGACATTTTATTACTCCTCCTTCTGCCTTTCTCATTAATAATCCACATTTATTGAGCACTATCACACCTGCCTGGCTTCCTCTCCACTTGAACGTCTGCTATTACCCTAACACCCAGCCGCCTGGTCCAACAATCAACCTCAATGGCAATAGACTCAGATTTCCTCCCCTCTCTACGATCTCCTCCCACAACCACAGTGGCCTTTGTCATAGGAGGAGGTGTTCCCCCTCTAAAACCTCAAACTCCAACGTGTCTGTCTATGGCCAGAGTTCAAGGCCTTCCTGCTTTCCACCACCTCTCTTCTTCTGAGTTAACTCCCCCTTCACAGAGATCCCAAGAGAGTCACTTGAGCTCTGCAGTGAATTAGAGTCTCTCAAACCACCTAAAATTTCCTCCTTTCCTTTTGAACTCGAACCCATCATTTCCAGCTTCCAATCCTTTGTCCTTCCACCACGTCCACACAAAAAATTCCTAGTCCTGGGTCATTGTAATCCGTTTTCTAGCCCAGCCTCCCTCCTGAGCTCCTGCATCCTATTTTCAACTTTGTACTGGGCGTTATTACCTGGATGTTCTGCAGTCCTCTCAGACTCAGCAGGTCAAAAATGAAATGATTATCATCTCCCCACCCCAAGCCTATTTTTCTATATTTCTTCTCCAGGTTATAGAGGAGAAAATTCTTGCTCTCTTTTTTTTTTCCACTTACCTCCTATATTTCCATCCATTCCATTCAAAGTGAAAAAGTTACAAAACAGCTTGGTCTTTTTCCAAGACTTACTGAGCTACATTTACAGATGGCACAAGATTACTGTAAGGTGAAAATTCTGTGTACTCTTCCACTCTTGATTTTCCACCTTATTTGTGCACATGGCTGAGTGGGTAGGTAGACTTGGCTAGCTTTCTCCTTTTGTCCCACATCTGCATGCAATGGCCCCAACATTTGGATTCAGAGGAAGAGGAGAGAGACCTCATCTACATGTTCTAACCCCAATACTGGTTCCAGTAGGAACAACTTCACTGCTGCTTCCTTGGCAACCTGGGTGGTTGCCAGGACTGATTTCTAACACTAACTTTTATCAACAGGTAGTGAGCTGCTACAATCGCAGTCACCAGCAGCTTGAGTGTTAGCCTGGGCCTCTCTCATCCCCCCCTACTTTGTCCAGTCAGGCACTAAGTTCCCCTATTTCGTAATAAAATAGTTACTGTAGTCCATGGCTTTTTCTCACCCTGAGGGTCCCAGTCAGGCATTTATCAGTCTGTATCTAAACTGTTTTCATGGAACTCCCTCTGGAGTCTCCTAGGCTTCACTCTCAGCTCCTTCTAACTCATCCTCGGCAACCCTGCCAGAGGAGCCTGTGTGGAAGGCAGGTTTCACCAAGTTGTTCCTCTGCTAAGACCTTTGCACCCTCATCATGAAGCCCAAATGCATGGGGCAGGCCCAGAATGCCCACCCTGATCAGGCCACACTCCTTCTCATGTCCTGGGTTCCGGCACAGCTTGCACAATGCTGTTTTCTGCCTCCTCACGGTCACCTCATTCTTTCCAGACCTATTTCCCCAGGCAGCACTGGTTTACTCTTGCCTGAAAAATCTTCATTGTCCTTGACACTGATGCATACCTAAGGCACACAGCACCCTGCATGGGAAACTGGCTCAGTGTCATGTCTCCTACGGGGCTGTCGGTGCCTCGCGTTCAGGCAAATGTGAACGACAGGCCAACCCTTAATCGCCGTGCCTGTCATGCCCGTCAACAGCATGCGGCTCAAAGCAGATCTCGGACAAACATGAGTGAGGGCCACTCCACAAGATCCCTTCAAGGAGCAGACGAAGTGACAGGGTGAGACACATGAGACAGTGTCTACCATACAAAGAACACTCCAAGTGCAGTTTCCTTCTTGTCGATTTTTCCTGCCTACCTCATGCCGTCTCCCCTCCCCATTCTCATTTCCTGGCCCCTCCTCCTCGTGCCTTTGGAAACAGCAGCAGGAGGAAATATATCCAACTTCCTTGGACTCAATCATCGCCAGTCTTGAAGTGTTCCAACTCCCAACCCATGACTCAGCCTGTGCTCACCTCATAGCTGCTCCACCCTAATAAATAGTTGTCCTTTCTGCTCCTCCGACAAGGAAAGGTCATTAGAAACAAAATGGATGTACTCATCGGGGTATCCTAGAATCTCCCTAATGAGGAGCCACTGAGAGTCCAAGCACTGCCCTTACCAAGCTTTAGGGGAAAGAATCTGTGGAATTCCTACAGCCAAACCCAATTCCATCCCCAGCAACATGCTGACCTTGGAATAACATGGTCATTAAAACCCAGATGCTACTTAATATTGCACAAACAGAACACATAGGGAGTTTCAAATTATTCCAGTGACTCAGAAAAGAAAATGGGTTTGAAACAGAGGCATCTTACCAGTTTCAGCCAGATCTAAGCTTATGCCAGGGTTTCCTTGATACTCACAAAAGAACATAATTTTAGAGCACAGCCCATAGATTCTATTCTTACATAGAGACGAGGACGACACTGAAGTCTCAACGTGGAAGAGAGATGACTTGTAAAGACACTTAACCGCTAGCCATGAACTAGTGCATCAGGGCACAGAGAAATCAAGTAAACAGGAGGGGAAGGAAGAAATCTCACTCTCCTACCCTGCTCCCTGCTACTTTCTAAATTAGGAATAAAAATAATAATAGGAAAACAATTCTATAAGGAGTATAATCCATTCCCATTTCACATATTAGGAAGCTGAGGTTCAGAGAGATTAAGTAACATGTTCAAAATCACACATCAGTGGCAGTTAAGTTTAAGGTCAAGGCAAACACCAGTCACATCACACTCCAAACAGGTCTGTCCCACTCCAAAGCTCATGCATGCCATGTCTTGTCTTCCAGGTGTCTCAAATAAGCATACTAAACAAATCTGGAATTATGTGTTTATCCAACTTTATCAGGGTTTACCTAACTTTATAGGTCATCATCTGGCAGAGACGTATTTCAGAACATCCAAAACCATTGGGTGGAG